>JAVDBV010000069.1:0-28487 GCA_032619315.1 Piper longum
CGAAGCTAGGGCAGGGGGGGTGGGGGGAGGCGGGGCGAAGCTGGTGGGGGGAGCAGGATAGGGCGGCAGCGGGGCTGAAGGGGTGGCATTCTCATAATTAAAAGTTGACTTGACTCTCACTCGAGTTAAAAATAAAAATAATTCAAAATAATTTAAAAAATTCAAAAAATATAAAAAAAAAATATTATAAAATATAATACACATAATAATATCAAGTTAATATCAATACCTAATTTTATATATTTATACTATGAGTTGTTAAATTATTATATATAATCAGTTAAACCAATTTGGTCTGATTCAACTGAATAATTTTTTACCGATTTAGACCGATTCGATCTGATTTACTGATTCCTTTGAAAAGCAATTCCGATTTTTGCAACTATAACAAAAATAGACTCCTGCATCTGTGGAAGGGACCACAGACTAGAGACCCTATTGAACAGGTTTCATCGGGGATAAACATAGACGAATTGTGTGTGTGTGTGTGTGTGTCAAATATAACACAATTAATAAATATATGCTGTTGTTTTTAGTATAGTTGATGATTAAGTTTTTTTAGAATTTATATTTACACCTCTATACTAACCAAATAGGTTCTCCATTTTCACTTGGAATACGTACACTAAAAAAAGTATAATTAAATACAGAACACGTGGGCTAAAGCTCAAATCAACCACAAACCATATGAAGTGCCGTATATACCTCTTATCTAATTAGGGTGTAAATGAGCCAAGCCTGATCGGAACCATTTTGTGTTTGGCTCGGCTCATACTCATTAATTTTGTGTTCGAAAAAATACTCGACTTGAAATAGATAAGCTCGTTGAACAATGAACAGAACTTGAGCTAAGGAGTATTCGGCTCGACTTGGTTCAAAACTCGAATTCGATATGTTCAAATTCGAAAAAATATTCGACTCGACTCGGTTTGTAAATACTATTGAAGTCACATTGAATTTGTGTAATATTGGAAAGAAAATTTTGATTCTATATAAATCACATACAAACCAAACACAAACATTCATTTAGCTCAAGGTCGACTTAAAATTTAGCTCGAAACTGAGCAGAACCAAACCTGAGCTAAAATAAAACACCATAAAATTTGAACGTTAAATTAAAACTCGGTTCAAGTCGTTTTATATCAAGTCAAATTCAAACACACCCCTAATCAGCTCAACTCGACTTATTTATACCCCTTCATCTAACCTTCAAGCCAAACAAAGCCGATTTTGAGCCCAACAAGACTAAGGGTACGTTTCAAACAATGGCTGCTCATCGGCTAAGGGCTGCTGAGAAAAATTTTACACCTTTCTACTTTTTTTTATTTCCTTGGTTTAAAAAACCATTTAACAATCACTACGGAATGACGCAAGTGAACTCCCCATCATTCAAGAGCAAAAAAACAGCAAAAAATTCATACATAAAACGATTAAAAAAATAAACAAACGAAAGACGTTGACAATTGCCATCTAGTGCAAGTACCTTTGATTGAGTTATTTACTGCTTTGAGCCATTTACTTCACACAAGTTTGCACTTAACGGAAGTCACCTTCATTTATTACAGAAAAATACATAGAATTCAATCTACATGCATAATTTACAGCCACACAGTTTCCTATCCCCCGAAAAAATAGACAGGGACGTGAAAACAAAACTTTCTACAAGTGTGCATCTAGCAGGAAACTTAACTAGGTGCATATCTTAATTGAAAGTGTCCTCTCGGTCCGCTTCTGCAGTCTCTCCTTCCTCCATATTACTGAATTCAAGGTAGTGAGTTGGGCGATGGTCTTCATGATAATAGTCTCTAGGTGTTCCAAGCCTCATACCATATTTCATACTCACCGTGTGCTTCACTCCCATGAAATTATAGTTCCAAGGACCATTATCAGGTATCTGTCAAAGCAAAAAAAACATCCATGAATTTTGAAGTTTATATGAAGATAGAAGATACAAACCAAACATTTGTGTTCAAATCAATTAGAGTTGAAAGAACACTGATAAATGGCGCATTTATCTTAGATGTCATTACCATGTAAAAACCAAGGAAGCGATCACTGAGAAGCATCTGAACCTTCTCATAATGAGTGGGGAGATAACCATGCGGGTTGCTACCAGTGTCTTTGTTCACACGACCCCATTCGTAACCTGTCTGGCTCAGCTTATAAGCAGTTAAAGAACATGAGCCTGGAGTGAAACTACATGTCAAAATGATGCATTTCTCTCTGTCCCAATGCTTATTGTTCTCCAATATCCTTGCATGAGATGTAACATCCTAACACAGAAAAAAGTCACATTCATGTTAATTCTCTACAGCTTCGGAAGCAAATAGCAACAGTAAATGTATTTTTTATAAAGCTCCTACTATGATCATGATACAGATTCTCTAACACCATACCTGGGGAGACAGTTGGGGCAACTCATTTGGTTGTGTATGCATCCAACCCAAAGGCTGGAGATCGCTTACGAACTCATGCTCAGGAAGTGCAGATGGAAGATGGACTTGCTGATGAGTTCCCCACTGTGGTGGCATCGCTATACATCGAATTTCCTTCACCTGAGGGTTGTCGGGCGGGCTTATACCATACAGGTAACCAGCAATTTGAGTTCTCAAATCTGCTATGCAGATAAACTTCTTCAAAACGTTTTTAGGCATGATGTATGTGTAGCCAGTCTCCTATCGTGAGGAAAGACAAAGAAAATAATGAGACACCTCATTATAACAACAAAGATAAGAAAGTGCAAAGTTCATGTCAACCATGTTATATCAGAAAATGATAAAAAAAGAATAAGAATAAGGAAAATATATACTTACCTTGACATCCTCTGAGTTCACATATATATGATTGACTCGAAGATAAAGATTTGTAGCTGATATAGCTCTGACACGCCAATCGGTTTTAGAACCAAATGCAGCCTGTTCATAAGGACTCGTGGTGGTCACAATTAGTTCATCACCATGGACATTTGTTGTCCTTGTTGTAACTGCTGTCAACTGGCTGGCTTCTTTTGCCTGCAGAAGGTTCAAATTCAAAGATAAACCATATTAATTGAAAAAAGGGACTTTTTTCATAAACACTTAAAAACACACTCATAGTTCTTGAAGGACCTGTTTCTCTATTTCTGCAATTTGCTGCCTCTGTTGAGATGGTGGAGTGATCTCTGCCCCTAGAATAATATCACGAATCTCTGACTGGGTCAGTGCAGAAGTGTTAACATTGTTCTTTTTTGCATAATCTGACAAAATTAAATCTCTCAAAGCGACTTCCACCTACATTAGAAATAAAATAAAAAACTTGCAATAAGCATCTTAAATACAGTGCTCACTAGGTGACTGGAAAAATATCAACCCTGCATTGGGAACAAATTTACCTTCATCCACTGGTCATCCGTAAGGGATGGCCAGATATGATGTGGTTCAGTAATGATTGTTTTATCGGGCTTCAATAACATCTTAGCTTTCTCATTGTTTACATGTAGTGCTCGCAATATCAATATCAGACGTGAGAAAGCAGTGTATGATGAGATACTCCTCAACCAATCATCATAGATATTAAAAAGAACCATCTGAGGCTCAGTTGCCTTGAGGATGAGATCACCGAATTTTTCAATTTTCAAGCACGCTTGGAATGGCAGCTGCAATTCACTTCCCTTGATGACAATATTAGGAAAATCGAGAAGATGCACTTCCAAAGGATCCAACATGCCTTTCCGAGTCACAATTATTTGTTTTGGCTGCTCCTCAACGGGCAACGATCTAACAAGAGCTGCCACTTCCTCAGCTGTCTTCCACTTAGCTAGTTGGCCAAGACGCTTTTGGCCAGCCCATACACTGGTGTGGATGACCTATGCATCAATAAAAAATACACTTAGCCCTAATTAAAGCGGTCTATAATAAGCAAGCAAAAATATAACAAAATGTACCTTCAGGAAAAGCTGCCCTGTTCTCGGATTAAATATAAAGATTGCACCATTTATGGGTTTAGTGGTGAGATTTCCCTCAAATGTTTTATGAATAGTAACTCGATAGACATTTGTGTCGTCAACGAACCAGATGATCTGATTACTGAAGATCTCACCATAGTTTTGAGATGACAAGTATGGTTCTGTTGGTTCAGATGAATACAATTGCAGACCTTTTCTGATACGCTCTCTCAGAACATACAAAGCAGGATTAGACTGCACAGGGAATACAAAAATAAGAGAAAAAAATAGAGATATTCAAAGTCGACATCTATAGTGTCCAAGTAAAGGTATAACCAATGTATGAAGAATGTACATACCTTCATGATCTTGTTCATTGCCTGAGCCAATAAAGGTTTTGATCCAGGAAACCAATTTCCAAAAGCAGAGTGCAAGTTGTAGGCCAAGTCCAAACCAATCATAACCCCTGTCAACAAGGAGGAGATGAAGTAGCTATACCAATTTGCACATTAGCAAAACATATATTCATCAAAAAATAAAGGATAACAAAACCACATATTACCAGTCGGGGATGGATATATTGACATATTATCTGTAGTATAATCCATAAATTTTGCCCTCGTATAACGTTCTATATCATGAGAATCATAATCTCCCCACCGGAGTTGCACATCTATCCAGTATTTATTGCTAGCCTTCTGATCAAATACATCCTTTGGCTCAGCCACTAAACTGGGTTTGGACATTGGCCATCTATGTGCAGCAAAGAGAAGAACATCAGCACATGAACTATTCATCTTGTAACTCTTCCTTGGATGTATAGTTTCCTTCTGCACAGTCTCAATCTCAAGTGCATCCAACTCCTGATCCAAAACTTGACAGAGGTCCATAACAACACTCTCATGAATCTTTTGCCAAAGATGGGCTCGGAATATCTGAATCAAAGATATCTTGAGAGTTGGGATCTTGCCATGCATAAATATGCCAGTCAAATCCAACTGCACTTGGAAGCCAACATAGACATTAGCACGGTTAATAGTCGGTGACCACCAAAGTGTGAATCTTCGATTGGGAATTTGATTAAGTCCAGATCTTTGAGCATTTGTCAGCTTTTTGTACTTCATTGACTCCTCAAAACCAGATGCTTTCTCCCAGAACAGACCTTCCCAAGTTGGAAAGCTGGATCGATAGAAGACACATAAATAAAGAATAAAAACAACTTAAACTCCCCCATGTAATACAAATATTTTAAAGAACTCACTATGTGCCCTTAAAAAGTGTGTGCTCAAGTATTCCTTCAACTCCGCCAAGAGCCTGAATGACATCAGTTCGATAATTATTCAAATTCCATAGCTTTCCATCATGTCTTTGGTGAGTCCACCAAAATGGATTTTGCTTCAGAACTTGGTATTGTTTAAAGTCTGTCCGCACTCTCCAGCCCTTGTCATAAGCCAGAGTGTGTCTATCTTTTTGAAAGAGGGTATTGATACGAGGTATGCCTCTGTCCCATGAGTCCTAAACAGAAATTAATATCCACAGCAGTATGTACCAATCACCATCATCCAGCATTAAGAATTAGATACGCAGATAATAAAAGCACTGAAAAAGAGTATACACAGAAAACAGACCTCAAGATCTTCAAGTGTTAAACGCCTGTTTTGTGATTGAGCTTCAGTCCTCTTCAGTGCATACTCAGCCCAAACACGCTGAGAATCTATGAATTCACTCTCCCATGGCTGAAAAAAAAATCAATCAGATTGCACTATGCGGAGCACAACAGATAAAATGATACAAAAGCATAGGCATCTAAAAGCAACCTGAATATAGCGATAAAGATTTGGAATAAGCTGATCCTCTTCATGACTCATACCACTCCGGAAATGTGTGACCCCAACATCTGTTTGCTGGCTGTAGCGAAGGTCACTTTGAGGAATTAGTATGTGGCCCATAGACAACATGCCAAGGCCTCCAATTTCTTTGGGGGTATAAAAGATGACAGGAGGAAACCTGAGAGACAGAACATTAAAAAGACATCTATGCATGAATAACCCACAAAAAAATTATAAGAAAAACAAAAACCAACTCTCAACAAAGTACTTACCTGCTTGGCATCTTAGAATTCAACCCAATCTTTATACGGGTTTGAATCTTGTTTTCACACTTAACAAGCAAATCCAATAGCTCTTGAGTATGTACAGTTGCTTCACGAAAATATGTCATTAAACCTGATACAACAAACAAAACTAGAATGAAAATGCTCTCTTTAAATATTCTCGTAATGATGCAGACACATTGCTGGATTAATAACTACCAATAAGAGCGGTATTCCACTTATTCACAATCTTTGTAAATGTTGTAGACCCTGATGACATTAGAATCTGCCTCACACGGTTCTCAAACACTTTCATGTGCTCATCATCAACACGTAAGAATGCTATTGCAGTTCTTTCCTTGGTCTGCTCATTCTGTAAATTCCAAACACCATCCTTCGTGTTACTGAATGACTCTTGAGTCATCCTTATCTTGGGAAGAATTCGCACTTCATACCCACACCTGAAGAAGCAGCAATCAATGAGTTGCAACAAAAAAGTACTTCAATACACATTTCAACAAGTTTTCTATATGCAATAGAACAATCTTGTGCAAGAAAAATGAATAAAAATTCTCATTATAATCTGTAATAGGAAAAAAAAAAAGAAAAAGAAAAAGAAAAAACTGGATCCACCAGTTCCTAGTCTTCAACAGCACATAGATAATTAAATACAAAAATGTCACTTACATGCTAAAAAGCAAATTCGGATTGTCTTTGCTGTAAACTGAAACAAAACTATTTTCCCATTCCAATGTAGTGATACTTCTAGGGAGCCGGTTTTTCATATCCCAAAACACACTACGTCCAAGGTTCACTGTAAGGCAGAAATTAGTCAGTCTTCACATAAATAAAATTGAACCACAAAGCAATAATCCAGAAACACATACCATCATGCTTCATTAGCCTCATTCTCGCATCTCTAGGCCAACATTTTTTGTTATTGTACCCCACCATGTTTTCATTATTTGGATCTGGATGTTCGGTCAGATACCGTTGGATGAGATCCCTTGCCTCCTCATGGGTAAAACGGAACAATATGTGAACTTTGTCGATATAGCGTGAATACAACCGAATTGGGTGTCTGGTTTCAATTTTTGCATCCCGGTATGTAAGAAATTCATTGGGCTCGTTAGGTGACCCGGCAATTTCACTTGCACGTGTCAGACCAAGAAGCAACAAATCTAGCACTAATCCATAATACTGAACAACAAAAGAAGCAAACTGAAGACCACGAATCAGTCCATATGAATTTGTGTGGCTCATATCTTTGTAAGACAGCACCACATTGTTCTTAGCAGTAACATAGTCAGCAATATTGTGGTCCAAAACCAGACGTAAGAGCCTGCATTCAAGATCGATCTTTGGCATCAGTGCCAGCAATCAATTGAATTTGAAAATATACTTGTGGAAACATAAGGAACTGAACTTCATTTACCTGTTAAGCATGGTTAAATCAATCTTCTCAAAGAATTTTTCAAACTTAGTCTGCAACATTACATCACACTGCCCCTCACTTGTGTCCCATATTGCTTGCAAGTTATTTATGCCCTGACACCACTTGTAGACTAGGAGTGGAGGAGGCTCAGAATCTGCAGGTTTGATCCAATTTGGGAAGAGATTACGTTTATCAGCTTCATACCACAAGTATTGATCAAGATATGCATCTGTAATTTTCTCAAGTGGTTCAATTTCGTACACAGGAATCAAATAGCTGTACAAATCCATGAACTCTATGCCAACCTGTAAACGAGGAAAGATGATTACACAATCAAAATAAATATGGGATTTAAATATGTAATGGGCTTGCTTATCGCCAGAAAATTTGGACATGAAGCAAGTCTGCAATTTCCGGTTTAAATAAGCCCACCCCATGCATAGAGGGACCTCCAAAACTGAAGTATGTGAAATTCTAACTGAATCTAACCACTTACGACCTTTCATCTTTATCACTGGCAGAGAATGAGAAATAAAATTAAATTTGTTATTTTTCTGTGGAAGCAGGCCCCATTAAATTGACAGGATAAAATTTTATGATTGGAGAAGATAGACCCCCCCCCCCCTCCCCCCGCCTCTTCTTCCATCAGTGAGGATTCCGATCAGATGGGACACATAACAGAGAGGATCTAAATCTGGAATGCATTACACATTTACACTCCATGGTAGCATATTTTGATTTTTTATGTTATCAACTGTGTAAAAAAATTAAAAAATTAACCCAATGCATAAAATTATACTTGCCTCTTTGAATGCTCGTTGTGTGAGAAGGTGACGTTTAATTCGTGATAACGCCTCATGGGGATTGTCATAGGCCTGTTCAATCAGGCCCAACTCTTCCCTTTGCAATTGGTTTAATCTCACAGCAACACTATAAGATTCCTTCAGTCTTTCAAGTGCCAGGATAAGAAGTTTAGTATCATGCTTGTAGGACAGTGGCGGAAAAGGAACTGGGGAGAATTTTCTGGACTCCAGCCAATGAACAGTGGTCGTATATATAGCCACTGCTTCCTCTGGAGTAACATAAGGTCCATCTTTCAAATAATTGTGTTGGCGTTCCTGTAAAATCAAGCTCAAGATGAGATATAGAATAGAACTTACAACATGGGAACTTAAAAGGAGCATGCGTCCATACCTGCTCTGCCTTCAGCCATAATCGTGTTAGCCTTCCAAGATTCTTTCTACAAACTGTTTTGTCAACTGTAGCGCCCCTCCTTATACGTTCTCGATTATAGTGAGCAACATTGGTCCACCAATCTGCTTTTGACTTAACATACCGAAGAATCATATTTTCAATTGGAACTGGGAGACCAGGGACCTGAATTGGAATATTCAAAATAGTAAGAACATATAAAGAAATAGTTGTGACATGACTAATGCTAATACTGCTTTCATAAACACAGGTAAACAAAAGTACTGAAAGAATAAAAAATCCCAGTACCTTCCATGGAATATTCGCTTTCCAACAACGCCATGCTTCACTAAGATGCTGTAAGATAGTCCTCGCCTTATTTTGTTTAATGCCCTCTGCATCCAAAAAACAGCATTAAGTTTTTCACATGTCTATTAAACTAATCAACACCTTGGCAATGAAGGTGATATAATATTCTAACGTTATGCAGGACCCTATAAGATATTAGAGCATGAAAAGAGATAAAAATCTCGTAGGTGTGTATCCAATGGTGAAAATTTACATCAACTAAAAAGCATTTGACTTGCCTGGCATAGCATCCAACACATCATGCATGACTGCAGCCCTGAGTTCCAAATCAAAATGGCTCTCAACACGCTGTTTCGTTACAGTTTTAGCAACTCCCTTCGAGTGTCGCCCTTCAAATTGTCTAGCCAATAGGTTGCCTAGCCACCTTTCAAGTAAAGGAACAATTCCACGAAGGAAAAACAACCAAACTCTCCACATCGGGGCCCAGAAACCACAGCCAGGCCCCTTTCCAACAGGACCAGTGTTGAAGCGATAATAAATCAAGTGTTTCAAGTCCTTACACATTCTAATCTGTCTCATTAATCGGTATTTATATCTGTACATACCAGTCAACTGTCCCACGTGTGAAAAAGTGTACTGCAATCCATCAGCCAATTGAAACGCATCAACATTTCCAAGACGGAACTGTATGTTAGCGTCTACAACGAGTTTAGTTAATCGCAGTATCTCCCGACACAAATGAAATGCATTTCCAAATCGTGATTTTTTACGTTCCTTTGTGGTGAGGGTCTTCACAGGCTTCAAATTAAAATTGTAATCAAGATGAAGATAATTTAAATTCTTTCGGTGGATCAGAAGATTAAGCATGTTATACCCTTGCTTGCAAACTTGAAGGCCTGCTTCAGCCCAATCCAACTCAGTGGACTGGAAGAATTTAGTAGCTTGAAGAGATCTGAACAGATGCTTCTTTTTCTGCGCCTTAGGAGGCCTATGGTGGAGCTCATTCAGGACGAAACACTTCAAAAGTTTCTGATAACTCACTCGCACTTTAACCGGATATGATGGAGGGCTGGAAACATTAAAACTTCTACATGTTAGGAATCTTTAATTTAATGATAATGACATAGAAGGACAACAAAATTTATTTTCTATCATACAAAACAGATGAAGCCTAATATCATCTAACTTCTACTTGTTTATATTTTGTTTAGCCTTTTTAACAGCCCCAAAGAACTTTCCAGGTTCAGACCAAGGAGAAAAGCATGAAAAATATATCTATTGGTTATCTACTTATAGGGGCAAATATTTAAGGAAATATTTAAGTGTTTTAGACACTGCAAGAACGATCAACAGCAGCAATGTTAATAGTTAAACCCTCCCTGATAGTTAAGGATTTTGGCAGAAGAGGATACATAAATGATTACCATAGAGCCAAAAGAACATTCTGCCAAATCATGAAACTTCAAGGAGAAGCACTCTTTACCCATATGCATAGAAGATACCAGACACATTTTGGACATCAATTCATAAAAAAAAATTCATTCAAATATCTAGTCAGGAGCTAAATAAGGTAAATGTTCATACCAGTGCTCCTTGTACCACTCCGATACCAAAGGAATATCTTCTGCACGACGCATTCGCCCAGATCTCATGTTGAATGGACGCGGGGCAAACAAAAGTGAAATCCCAGCAGCTGTTGTATCAGTATAGAGCTGGGTGCTTTGTAACAATGGATCCACTTCTTCAGGAAGGAAGAAATCATCATCTTCTTCAGCTTCAACGTTTTTATGGTTTTTATCCCGACGATCTGCAGAGGTAATAGGATGTATAATGGGATCATAGTAGAATGCAGGCAAGTCAGGATCCTCGGTCTTCACATACATAATCATTGGAGTGTGGTAAACGCCAAGTCTCACTTTCCGGGGTCTATTGTTGTAAAGGTGTGGAAAAGCTATCTTATACTCTGTCCTCAGTGAACAGCGTATGATTAACTTATTTATATCATTGAACTCATTCCAGTCTTCATCACCTTTTTCCATATCACGATATAAAGGCTCAAACTTAGGACCACCTGCATCAAGAGAGTACAAAACATGATTACCACACAAATCCATGCGCTAGAAGTGTTGGGTAATCTATACTCAACTTTATAGCATGCACAACAAAATAGCCGAGTCATACCTGGTATACACATATTAAGTGCTTTGGCAGTAAAGAATGACTCCATGTCAAACAAGTAAAAATAATTCCTATCAATGAGGTCAGATAGTAGTTGTCCAGCAAGCCTGTGAAGAGTAGCCATTATTGGCAGGGACAAGTGCCACTTTCTGTAACTAGGCCCATTGATGAGTTTTGTTTTCACTAGAGGTTTGTGGTCATAGAACCATTGATAGACTGCAGAATCTTCTTCCTCATCTAAATCAAGATGTATTGGCTCCAGTGGATCAACATCTAACAGATTGTCTGCATAATCTAATGGAGGTTCTTCATCATCAAATGGTGGGAATCGCATTCTTTTGAAGTGCCTCCTATCCCTTTTCTCCCTTCTCATCATAATCCACATTGTACCCCACTGCAATTTGTCAAATATGGGAGTGAAAAGTTAAAAAGGTAAACAACAAGATGATGTAATGGTAAATAACACTCACCTAAAAAGGAACAGAAAACTACCTGAGCTAAGTAAATAGGCTCAACAACCCATGGAATTTCATTGACAAAAGTAATTGCTCCAGTTATGTGATATAAAACTTTGACATCACGCACCTACAAACAAAAATATAATTAACTATAGAGTACTAATAAAAACGTGCACATGAAATCCATATTCAATTATGGAGTAAATCTCACAAAGATATGAAAAACACATACTTGTTCCCAAGGCATGGGCATGTTCTCCAGTAACTTATATACTGCATGGGGGATAAATTTAAGAGCTCCAAGATAAACTCGTTTGTCATGTCGATACTTCTTAGATGACATGTCGCCATGATCACTGTCAATTACATAAGTCAGTTAAAGCAGCATCATTGCAAACAACAGCACAACATATAAATCAAAACTAGCAATCAACAGCAGAAGAAAAGAGTGAACTTCTGAAGTCCTATATAGTGGTGCCACCAACAATTTCTATAATAAAAAAGCCAATGAATAATTAAACATTTACCAAAGAAGTCACCACTTCAAATGATAACAAATAAGAGTTAGAAAAATATCAATACATACATCCATACAACCCACGCGTTGTGACTGCAACAAAGACAAAACTTCCTAAAATGATAAGAATCATGGAAAATAACAAAGAACAGAGAACTTTCATTAACAGCAAAAGGGAAATGCTTTCAATCACAACAAATAAAAAAAAAAGAACTTAGCAAAGCAGAAACTGAAGTAACAACAACCTAAATACAACCGAACCAACAAATCAATCATCAAACAAGACCATCAATTGGAGAACAAGACCTAACATCTCTAAAATTTCCCCACCAAAGCAATTTAACAACCCAAACCAAAGAAAGCTCGCCCATCATTTTTGTGCCTCTAGACAAACGAATCGCAGAAAAACATCAACGCGACATACCGAATGATCTTCCGGACGTGCTCGGGGGGCATGTCCTCCTTCTGCGTCTCGATGAAGCCGAACTTGCGCTTGTCCCCGTACCGCTTGGAGTTGAGCTGCATCCACTTGCGAGCCCGCTCCTCGAGCTGCGCCTCGGACTCGGCCGCCGTCATCGGGGCGGGGTAGGACGGCTGCATCGCCGGCGCAGCCGGCACAGACGTCCCCCCGGTTCCCGGTGGCGCCACCTGAGAAGAAGACGATGCAGGCGCCGGCGCCGGCGGCTGCGTCGGAAATCCGGCGCCTCCGCCCCACATCTCAGGCGGAGGTATTTAGGGTTTTGGGGGGCGGTGGGGGGGAGAAGGGTTTGGCTTCGCCGGGGTTTGGGGAGATGGGAGGCTTCTGTGGTTTCTGGCAGTGACGGGTCGGTTTTTGGATGGACCGACTATGCTAGCCACCGGGTCGGTTTGAGTGGGTCCACGAAAGGTGGGGCCCCTTCGTGTGGGCCAATTAGATAGTGAAAGAGCGGGCAGCGCAGTGATGAGAGGCGGTGTGGGGATTGGGCAGTGGAACGTCCGAAGTCTGACCAATTAAGATATTTATTTATATATCATAAAACAATAAAATAAATAAGAATAATTTAAGAGATTGAATTGAAGTTCTATTAACGATTTATATGTCTTATTTGCAAATTAATTATATCTTTTCCCCCTTGATATGCTGAATGCCCTGATTTTTTTTTTTGAAAGTAAATACCCTGGATTTAGGGTTGGGTTTTGGGGGGGGAAATATGCCGTGAAAAAATAATCGAAATGTTAACTGATTTTCAAGTAATTTACCATGGCCCATTTTTCATTGTTTTTATTATTACTGATAATAATAACTATTTTTATAAACTGCATTGTTTCTTAATCTAACAACAACTAACAGACTATTTTAACAATAATTAAAAAATAGTTAAATGACCCGCCTAAACTAACACTAATCAATTTTTTTTATTAAAATTAATATTGATTAAACTTTCCATGAAAGGCATATAAAACAATAACCTTGTAACATTGTCATTTCAACAAATTATTATCAACTCCGTTAATTTAAACAACTAATTCTTCCAATTTCTTAAATAACAAAAAAATAATTAATAATTTTTAATCTATTTTAATTCAGGACTGGCAACAAAACAGTTAACTCTTTACATTTGCAGTTTGAACACTATCAAGTAACATTTTCTACAAAAGTAGATCATGCAAGAATGACAAACAAAGGCAATTGATAAAGAACTAATATCTGCAAGGAAACGTTTACAAGAAAGCAAAATAAATTACTGCATGGGTGAAACTCGCTTTGTCTTAAGGTGGTAGGACAAAAAACAAGTAACATGTTTTCCGTGTAGGAAAAAAATTCTTTTTCCGCTGCTTCAAACTTTAGGGGAAATAAGAACCTCACAAGAGGCAGTTTCAGCAAATACATTGTATTGTGAAAGCCATTATTGGATCTTTTTGAATGTGATGAGCAATCAACATGAAGATTCCTGTACAGCTAAGGAGCAATTTTAGCAGCAGGAAGAACTAGCTCATCTCTCACTTGGCAAAGCGGACGACATTGGCCAAAACTGTTCTTAAACTTCGTATGCCAGCTCCAGATTTTGAGCTCACCATCATCTACAACATAAACAGTATTTAGGGCAGTATACATATAAACCCTAACACGAGTAAATGAATATTAACAATATGCACATCAATTATAGATAATTTGGAATTGATCCTCCATATGGTATAGGTAACATGAAATTAAAAGGAAAGAATCTGTAGCCTCCGCCTCAATTCATTGGGAGACTAAGAAGAAGAAGAAGAAGATGCATACCAACTGTCTAGATTTGCTAATTGTAGAATTTAAATTGGCTTAAACTAGAGGACTGGAAGGAGGTTCGGCAAAGTCCAAAAAATCCAAACCCTTGGTATCCCCATGCCGATAGCATCATAAACTATGGATAGATGTATCCATTAATCCTAGCATTTGTATCAATTAATTTGGTCGACAATAATAGATTAACAACTGAAATCATCAAACATCCATAAAACAATAAGAGCTTACCACTGGCTTAACCATTGAGTTATTCACTTTAAGATTCTGCAATATAAAGTGGTAATAGTGAGAAATTAAAATTATTAAAATAAGCAAACTAACACAAATAAGAAAAACATTATGCAAGAAAAGGTATTGAATGTGACACAGCTAACCTCTTCAATTTGCATAGCACGGCGGGCTACGTTAATTGGGAAAACCACATCAGTCTTTGTGAGGACAATCTGGTATTTTGTTTGGGACCTGATATTACAACTCTGATGTTAGATACAGCCAGCATCAATGCTTAATGGCAAGTAGGAAGTTACTCAACATTTAATCCTAAAGCATTCATAAAAGGAAAATTAAATGCCATGTTCAACTGCACACAGACCTTTCCATCAAGTCGATGAGCTCATGGTCCCTTGGTTTTATACCCCACTGGGTATCAATGAGAAGGCATACTCGTTTCAGACCAGTACGGGTAGACACATACTCCTTTACCTACACCATAACCTTTGTTCAATCATCAATGCAGAAAACAAGTCATGGCTCTACAAACATAAATGAATGCAACAAAAACATAATGTGAAAGTGAAACTGATGCTAGTCACCGAATCATCAAATGTACCAGCTCTTCCCATGCATCCTTTACTTCTTCTTTTGCATAAGCAAAGCCATAACCAGGTAAATCAACTAGACAAAGCTTTGATGCAAGGTTGAAAAAGTTTATAGTCTAAAACAGAAAAAAAAAAAGTTAACATAAAATTAGTATTTCCATCTATAATGAATCAGAGGAGGATAAGTACCTGCGTAAGCCCAGGCTTATCTGATGTTCGAACTACACCCCATTGTCTCGTAAGTGCATTTAGTAAGGAAGACTTGCCAACATTTGATCTACCTAAAAAGATCAAATAAAAAAAAAATCTTAACTATCCACCAGTAAGTCTCCGGAAAAAAGAAGGAAAGAAAAAAAAAAGGTCACCAAATACCATCCGAAAATAGTCAGAATTATGCCATTAGCTGTTTATAAATGGAAAAGAAAAAATAGCATAGTATGTCTACAAACCAGGCTATAAATTCAACCTGTAATCTGGGCATGCTTACCTGCAAATGCAATCTCAGGAATTTCTGGAGATGGTAAAGAGGATGACACTTTTGCAGCGGCAAAAAATGTTAATTTGTTTCTAAAAACCTGTTGTAAGGTCTAAATTTAGTAAAACGCAACATCAACGCACGAATATAGACAGCTATTTCTCAAAAAACCAAATTATAGAAAGATACAAAGCCAGTTCAAAAGTAAGATATACGAGCATCAAATTTCATCATTGGGTAGTATAGAGTGAAAGCATTTGTTCAAGAAAATTCAAAATGGGTTAAAAAAAAACATTTTTAAATGACTTTCAATTAGAGTGAATTTGATTACATCATACATAAAGACAAAGCTACTCATTCATTGACTATGATCACAAAGGCAAATCCGATTAGCAATGGTGTGAAAATTTAGAAAAATATATAGTTACATAGTTTTAGTACCTAAATGAAAAGCATCAGCAAATTCATCATATCAAATATAGCATTCCAGAGGAGTAGAAAGGCTCATTCTTTCATACATTTTCTTCAATTTTTTCTCTTTCTTCGTTTGTAGAGAAAGGGATGTTATCTAGAGGTGCAGACAGTTTAACGTTATATCCAGCTCTCCTCAGATCAATCAAGCGCCTGCGACCAAGCAACTGTAACACAAGAAATATTTTTTAATATGGAAAATAGGATGAAACATATGCAACTTGACCACTTACATTATCCTCAACAAATGAAAGGATGGAGGGGCTTGGTTGTATTGCACGAAACTGTGCATTTTTTGAAAGTAAAGGGCTCATCTCCACAACCTTCTCTGAAAAAGAATGACAGAATCAATGAAGCAGATTCCTGTAAAGCTGCTATTATTAGATAATCAGGGAAAATAACACCTTGACAGATATACCTCCCACACGAAGTTCAAATCCATTACACCCTTAATTTTATCATTGATAATTAATATTTTCATTTACTTAAGTTCTTTATATTTTTTGAACTGATAATAATTATATATTTTACATATAATCTCACAAGGATTACATTTGACCTATCCTCTGAACAGAAAGTCAAGGAAACAGTGATATTTAAAAGCAGTAAGTAAATAAATATTAATTGATAATTGCCATGTTCCCTCTTGCATGCTCTGATAACAACTAACTTAAAATATTAGATAAACAATGTAAACAAGAAATTTAAAGTTCAAAATGCATTCTCCAGAAAATTTGAAAACTCTGCAGACTAATCGGCAAGGAATAAAACAATTGATAATTGTAAACTAAAAAAAAAATACTGACCATTTACAGGAATACTGTCATCCAACCGCTTATTAGAAATATCATGTGAACAAATCCGGATAATTTTCTTTCTTTTCCTTGGTCTCACATCAGCCAATATCGATTTTGCATCTATACCTCGTCCTGGTGTTTCTATTTTTCTGTTGGACGTATCAAGCATTTGAATCCCCTTCTTTTTCTTTATGCTTGGCGCACCAACCTTGCTGGTTTTAGTACCTGATTCAATGGACATATTTTCATCACTTTTATGTTGAACTTAAACATAATGATGAGTCCATGCATGATGCTGTGTAAGCCAGTGCAAAGCAACAGGTATTAAATGATGAGGACAAGAACCAGACTTCCCAAAAAAAAGTGTTCTTCCAGCCGCAAGCCACAATTGAGGAGGTTTGCATCTTGCCTCCATCATTGCTCTTCTCATCTTCCTACTTCTCAATCTCTAAATAGATTAGGGGCGAGAAACTTTGAGGTTCAAGCATTGCCTCTACAATTTCTCTCCTCACTCCAAAAGGAGATACTTTGAATTATAGGCAATATCACCTTTATTTATAAGCCTTTCCCTAGTGAATCCAATTTTTTTCTTAAAAAAAAAGAGAGAAGCTTGTCACCATTCAAGGTTGGTACAGTCAACCCCTGAATTGATGATTTCTTCTTTGTAGAACAAAGGGCAAGAGTGTTGCCCAACATAAATGATTGACATGTTCTATGCAAAAATTGGTACATTCAGAAATCAGACAGATCCGTTCATGAATCACCAAAAAAGAAATTATACTCTGTTCTATTAACAAATTTGAAATAGGAAAAAAAAAGAAAAAAATGAGGTCCATGGCCCTTTCTTTGCTGAAGCAATGAATTTTCAAATGAAAGAAACTATGAATTTAAGTACATGTGCACACAAAAATCAAGCAAGTGAAAGTACAATACCATCATGGAACCCTTTGTTAGAAATATCATGTGAATCAATTTGGATGCTTTTCTTTCTTTCTCTTGATCTATCGTCAGCTAAAATAGACTTTGTTCTCACAGCACCTAGCGAAGTTTCCCTTTTCCTGCTCGACAGATCACGCATCTGAAGTCTCTTGTTTTTCTGTAAGCTTTGAGAACTTCTTACATCTACACCGAATCTCCTAGTTCCAGTACCTAATTTAACAGAGATATTTCCCTTGCTTATTGTGAACTCCAAAAAAGAGAAGAAAAAAAAAAGGCTTTTCCATGCAAGATGAAGTATTTGTACATGCATAACAATGGGTATCATATGATTTGGGCTAAAGGGAAAATCAACCATATGGAGACTTCCCAAAGAGGGGATCTTTCAGCCCAAAACGGAGAGGGAAGGGCTTGAAGTTGAGGCGGTGCCTCTATCATTGTTGTTATTCTCCTTCTTTTCATTCTCTAGACAAGAATTAGGAAAAATCTTGGGGCATTGCCACCTTCACCACTTTCCATTTTTCTCTTTATCAAGAATTTTTTTCTAAATAAATAATTAAAAAATAAAGAAGGCTCCTCAAACTTGTCACTGCTGGCTCGTAAAAAATATACATCATTCCATCGAAATGTAATAAATTCAAAAGGGCACCCCAGTACATTAAAATTGATCCATTTTTTTCCAAGTTCAAATTCATTACATTTACATTGAAATGTAATGAATTTGAATGGAAACAAAATGGATGAGGGTCAGAGCCCTTGCTTTGGTGCAGCAATAAGTTTGCAAAGGAAAAGGTTATAATTTTTGCACATGTGCACACAGGAATCAAGCAAGTGAAAGTTCAATACCTTTATCAAACCCCTCCTTAGAAACATCATATGATTCTATCTGGATGTTTTTCTTTCTTTTTCTTGGTCCATCACCAGCTAAAATGGAATTTTCTTTCACAGCAGCTTTTGAACTCTCTCTCTTCTTGCTAGAGAGATGAAGCATCTGAAGTCTCTTGTTTTTCAGTATGCTCTGAGTACTTCTCACATCTACATTGACTTTCCTGGTTCCAGTACCTAGTTCACAGAGATATTTTGCAACACTTATTGTTAAACTCAAATTTTTTATTTTTTATAAAAGACAGCTCCAGCATGATGATGTGGGGGCATGTGCAAAAAATGGGTAGCATAATATTTGGGCTAGCTGAAAAAAATTACCATAAGGAGACTTCCCAAATAGGTAAACTTTCAACCCACAACAGAGAAGGCCAGCCTCGAAGTTGAGGCATTGCCTCTCTCATTGTTGTTATGCTCCTCTATCTTTTCTATACAATAATTGGATAAAACCTTGAGATTGAGGCACTGCCTCCTCAATTGCTTTCTGTTTTGTCTAGTTGATTAATTGTTTTTTTCCTGTAAAAACTATTGGAAATTGGGATAACCTTGGTGACTTCCTCTATAGCATGAAATTTTCTTGGAAGAAATGACATGAACTTCATATGCAAACAAATTGGAAACTTCACAGATGAAATTAATCAAGCATGAATCAGTATAAGCGAGATATATATGGTGTTACTCAACAGTTATGAATTTTTTAATTGAAACAAGAGTCTCTGACTTGCAAATGAAATAAACTACGATTCCAAATACATGTTCGCGCCAGAAACCAAACAACAGCACAAATGAATCTGAAATTTCAACTTCTTAACTCTAATGAAAACTTTTGGATACATGGGCATAAACATTGCTTAATGTGAACATGATATTCTTCTAATGCCAGAAAATTAAGAAGCTTTGCAGAACCACGCACTCCATGAACACAAAAAGTAAAGCTTTGTTATCTAGAAAAGTAACCTTATAACCCACCATCCATTTTTAAAAGAAGATAACGAGATAACTATTTCTGCATCCAAAAAAATGAACATAAGTGAAATGGAAGAATATTTGACCAACCTCGTCGCTGCTCATGCTCGTCTTTCTGAGCTGTTTTCCTGCTTCTGGGACTCCAGAGCACGGTTTTTGAACCCAGCTCACGACCACCCATCGCTGCGAAACAAGTGAAGGGCGAAGAGACACGATATATAAGAGCAAAATGTTTAAGCGTATTGTCATAAAAGAGAGTGATGCACGAAGTAGGGAAACATTTGTTTAGATATGGAAGGGAAGGAGCTGTAATTGTGTATACCTTTGTTTTTGAGATGAGCAGGTTGCCCAGAAGGAGTAGTTGTGCTTTGGAGGCTTGAGCTTTTGATTTTCCCCTCAACTTACCTCAAATGTTTGGAGGGGAAGCATGCCATAAGGAAGAGAAGGGGTTAAGCTCTTGAGGGTTTAAGGTTGATATAGGAGTCAAGGGGTTGGCGGTGAAAGCCGAAAACCAAACCACCGGACCGATAATCTAATTATCAATTTACTTCGGTTCTAAACTAATTAGTTTTGGTTTTTAATGAAGATAAATCAAAGTGAATATTGATATTTTACTCCAGAATATATTCTTACCCAACCGAATTGAATTAACCAAATTGATCGAAGCTTTTAAAAATATAATCTTAAAAATATTTTTTTAGTTTGATTATCATAAAATGTTTTATTTTTTTACTGAATTTTGATGTGTTTAATATGATATACATGTTTTGAATTATTTTTTATATGATTATGCTGGCTAAAATATTGTATAATTTTGATTAACTATTTTATAACTTATATATAATTTTGGCTATTCAGTTATTGAATAGACCAAATCAAAAAATTTTGATACAACTATTAGGTTTGGTTTCGATTACAAGCATAATTTGGTTAATTAGGTTCGACACCCTTAACTCGTAGCATATATGGCTCCCTCCACCTTTAGCCATGTTTTTTACGCACACCCTCCCTTGTAGGGGTCTCAAAACTTGATTCAATTTTTATTAAAGGTTTGTTTGGTTGCTTGAAATTATACGAAAGAAATGAAAATTTTGAGGTCACGAATTTTCTTGTGTTTGGATATCTTGAAATTTAACTAAATTTTTTTTAAGTTCAGTCAAAATAAAGCATATGTAAAAATTATGCAAAGCAATATTTTCTTATGAAAAATAATTGAAATTGGGCAACATTTTGGAAGGCACATGGACATGCACATGGAAGAAATATTGTATTTTCATCTTCTTTTCCTAGTATCCAAACATATAAGAGAAATTTTTTAAATTTTTATGTCATTTCATATTATTGTATTTCAATTTCATATATATTTTTTTTCATTTAACTATTTTCATACCCACCAAATGGATGATCACACCGAATTCTCAAATGTTAACTATACACGAATTGGTCTAAAATCACATGAGTGTGTGCTCATTTAACTAATATTTAGGATTTGATGGTGACATTTACAATTTACATCAAAATGGTCAAATAGATCATTGTTTGTCCAAATTATGTACTGCATCGCAGGCTCGAATTGTGAGACCAAGCCTAGTGCACCAACATATCCAACCGAAGCCACACACTTGCACAAAGTTAACCTTTGGACCAAGTCCACACTGCTATAACTTTTATGGGAGGAAAATAAGAAAGAGGAAAAAAGATGAGGAATGGTGGTTGAGAATCTTTGATTTAGGGGGAACCAAATGGTGTGTGTTGAGGGTGATTATCCTTTATAAATACTTCCACTCCATAAGGGTAGAAGAGGGGGGGCTCATGTGTAGTGCAAAAGAAAGAAGAGGAGGTGGGGCTTGTTGAAGGAGCAACACGAATAGAAGAGAATAGAGAAAGAAGCATAAAAAGAACATAGTAACAAAGAGAAGGAAGAAGGGGGAAGAGCCCCTCATCGGATACCCATCTCCGGCAACCACCAAGACCACCAGTGTGAAGTTTGGAGTGCCATTGATACAACTTGACCAGGATCCATCGCCACCAACGTCCACCATCACCAGGAAATTGCCCAAAAAACTCCCACTAGCAAAAAAATAGAACAGTGCACAGAAGCAACCATCTTTTTGCCCTCTGTCCGGCCAGCCCACATCGTCTCCAACCACACAATTGCCTTCAATAGACTCCCACTATTGCCAACCATGAATGCAAGCCAAGAAGTACCGTCAAAGAAGTCACTAGTCATCGGGAAATAGCAAAGAAGTGATCAGCTGGAGAAGAGAGGATCAGAAATCAGGAATGCGTCGTCAAGTTTGAAGCCACTGTTTGGCCATCCTAGGCCGTCACCAACCACGTTACCACTTCCATCGAGATCTCCTCAATATTGCAAACAAACACAAGTCAAGATCTGCCACTTAAGAGCCTCGCCCTCGCCGGAAAGCCTCCCAAAAGAAGCCCACCATAAGAGTGTAGCAACAAAACGCTACAAACTTTCTACCCTCTGTCCGACCTGCTCAAGTTGATGCAAGCCATTCTACTGATTCCACTGGATTCAACTCGTTGCCGGCTACAAAACCAAGTTAATTCCTACAGCAGTTAGCCGTTGTCGTCACTAGAAAACGACGATGGAGCGACCAAAAAGCAATTTCGCTAAAACTTTCTAGTGCCACCGTTGCCGGACGAAAGTGCCTCCGGCAACTGTACCACTACCAAACCACTCATCGGTTGGAGAACTATTGATCTGGGCGATCACCGTCAACTCTCAATCTGACTAACTGATCTACATCTCTCATTAATTCCTGATGTGTTCTCTATCCCAACCACTGCTTCAAGTTTGAATTTACTTCTTGTGCAACCTTGATATGTTCGAGTACACTTAGTTGAATGGTCAGTCATGACATCATTCCAACCGTCTCTGGCCTGTAGTATAGTGATTCACTGACACTACTGCAAATCATGCGGAGCCTTGTACTAGCTTCCTACTCAAAGCATCCGCTACCACATTTTCTTTTTCCTTGTAGTATGTTATGTCGATCTCGTAATATGATAATATCTCTTATCATCTTCTTTGTCTAATCTTCAAATCCTTTTGCGTGAAGATATATTTCAAACTTTGGTGATTAGTCAAGAGTCTGAAATACGTTCCATATAAGTAGTGCCTCTATATTTTGAAAGCGAATATAACTAGTGCAAGCTTTAGGTTGTGTATAGGAGAGCTATGTTCCTCCACCTTGAGCTGGCGAGATGCGTAAGCCATATCCCTATCTTTTTGCATCAAAACACAGCTTAAACCAACTCCTGAGGCATCTGTAAAAACTAAAAAATCCTCATGTCCCCAGGCAATGTGAGGATAGATGCTAAGGTCAACCTCTCCTTTAGTATCCTGAAACTCTGCTCACATCACCGTCTATCTAAACCGTTCCTCCTTCCTAGTCAACTGTGTAAGAGGGGCTGCTATGGAAGAAAAACTCTGAATGAATTGTCTGTAGTATCCAGCTAGGCCTAGGAAACTCCTAACCTCAGTAGGTGTCTTCGACTGTTCCCACTGTAATACTGCTTCTATTTTGGTTAGATCTACTGAGATGACTGATGCTGAGATAATATGATCGAGAAAGTTCACCTTTGACAGCAAAAAATTGCACTTCGAAAACTTCCCATACAATCTATGTGCTCTCATTGTCTGCAACACAACTCTCAAATGCTCCTCATGCTCTTCTTTGGACAAAGAATATACTAGTATGTCGTCTACAAAGATGATCACAAACTGGTCCAAATATGGGCTAAACACTCTTTTCATCAATTCCATAAATACTATTAGATCATTGGTCAATCCAAAAGACATGACTAAAAACTCGTAGTGGCCATATCTCGTCATGAATGAAATCTTCAGAATGTCTTCTACCCTAATCTTTAACTAGTAGTATCCTAACCTCATATTAATCTTTGAGAAGATGATTACTGAGCTCAATTGATCGAATATATTATCTATGCAGGAAGAGGGTATTTCTTCTTAATAGTTGCATAGTTTAGCACCCTGTAATCGATGTATAAACACATGCTTCCATCCTTCTTCCTCACGGATAACACTGGTGCACCCCATGGAGAGACACTCAGATTGATGAATCCTTGATTCAATATTGTCTGTAATTGTTTCTTGAGTTCCTTAAGCTCAAGAGGTGTCATTCTACATGGAGCTCTAGAGATCAATGTTGTGCCTGGTTTCAACTCAATGGCAAGGTCTACTTCTTTGTCTAGTGGCAATCCAGTAATCTCCTTTGAGAATACGTCAGTAAATTTTCTCACCACTAGAATCTCTTCAATGTTCGGCTTGTCCCTCTGAACTACTCTGATTTGCTAAAACTAACGCTAACATTATCAACTCATGACCTCAGTCTAGCTGTCTCACTACATTCTGATAGGATATCCATTCTTGTTCTCTATCTCTGCCCTGACCTTGGAAGAAAAAGTAGCATCTTCTATGGCGGAAAGTCACTATCTTTCTTTGGTAATCTATCATGGTTCTTTGCTTTGACATCCAATTCATTCCAAATATCACACCAAATTCTTGTAGCTTGAACAATATCAAATCAACTATAAGTTGTAGCTATTGCATCTAAATAGGGACATTACACGCACACACACTTGCCCGTAGCTATCACACTACCAATCATCTAAATGTATTTTATTTTCGTGATTAATTGCCATCGAGGATATGATCCCTCATGTTATTTTTTAACTGAGCTCCACCACATGCTGGCTTTGGGTGTACTTATATGATTCTATTCTCAACCTTATATATTGTTTTTATTGAGTATTCAATAAATCGAGAGTTGGTAAATATAACTTTGTGTATTTCCTGAGCAGGCGTATATGCAAGTTGCAGTGGGCTCTGGATCAGTGAAAGAGTTGTTCCATTTCCGTAGGATCCTTACATCTCTACGTCATAAGCTTCTTCACACCAAAAAATACATGGAGTAGGTGGTACTATTGTTTACAGCGCATGTCTACACTTGTGGTATTAAAAGGGAATAACGATGTATGCTAGAGAGTAGTCAACCATCGTGCTCTTGATCAGGCGTTATATGGAGATTTGGAGAGGGCTTAGAATATGTATTTTTTTCCCAAAATGGGTCTAGTTATTGCCAAGAGAGGCATTTGCAAAGTGGCACAATACTAGTTTAGTTCGTGATGCTATCAAGTCTATTGCATGATGACTTCTCAATAGATGCCCCTCGAGTGTTCCCATTGAGATTATATATAATTTTCCTTCTTTGTGGAAATCAGTTTCCAATTGTTAGTTTGTACTAGTTATTTTCTAGACCAGTGATATTCGTTACTAATATTTTTCTTAATATATATATAGGTCATGTATTCCTCTGTGTTGGGTTTCCTTTAGCAGAAGGACAAATAGTTGCTATACATGTTGGTGTTCAACGCGCCATTATTTTCTTTCATTCTTTTGTTGGGGTTTGATGTGTATTTATATATATTTAGTTGAGTGTTAGTTATGTATTTAGTGGTGTCTTTCATTCTCGAGATGCCAAAAGAGTTGCTTCGGTTTGCTTATCATTTAAATCTTGGAGATTAATCTATTTAAACATGACTCGAATCGATTCTAATAATTATAATTCGGTTTGTAGGTGAACCGAAATTGAGGTATTACATTTTTTGTCAAAAATGTTGATTTGAGTGATATTTTTTAAAATCGAGCCCTAATTTGATGAATTTTTTACATTGGGCATATAACGAGTGAGCTTGGAACCCCTACATATTCAAAAAAATGCTGAATTTAAGTCATGACCCTTGACAAAATGATTGTCCGCTTGTCCAGTTAAAATTTGCAAAACCGACCTTACCTACAAAAACGGGTCAATACATACACATATTTTTTTACTTTATAATATTTTATAAATGAGCTTTTTCCCTTAAAAGTGATTTTTTTTTTCTTATTTTACAAGCCAGAATCAAGCTTAATTATTTTAAAAGGGACAACATAAATTATTTTTAATATTCTTCATTTAAAAATTAGGGTTAGGCCAACACTGACTAGGGGAACTGGCTACCTATGGCCAAGTTCCTAGACCATGCTACCCATCCATTAAACATGTCATTTTTTTTAAAAAAGGCAAGATGTCGTGCCAGACACAATTTATATTACGAATAAATAATTTTATATACAAATTTTTGTTGAATGATAAGATAGATTGTAGTAATTTAAAATATTAGGTATAGATTTTAATTGACTATGACTAAAAGATAAATCATAATTAAATGGAGATGCACTATAATAACTTATTTATTATTTTTATCATATTTTAAATGATTATATCTCCTATTTTAATCACAGGTTAGTATTGAGTGCCCGTTTTATTAAAATGGAAATATTTAAGAAAAAATGGGCTTTTGATTTAGTTTTTATTTAAATAGTTTGGTCAATTTAATCTAAAGCTAACCCAAGGGCAATTTTTTTATTATTACAAATTTTCCTTTCATTAGTACTTAGGCCATCTGGTAACATTTTTTTTTTGACGAAATTTTTTTTTTATCAAAAACTAGATTAGCAGATTGAGTTTACGCAATGAAAGCCGAATCCTACGACACATTACAAAAGAGGTCATAATCTAAGGTGTTACATCATGTGCTATAGTGAGGGGATTACATCATGTATTACATACTTAGAACATAGAGTAATGTTATGTGCATCAAAATTTTCTCCATGTTTCCCCTTTGAATTTAATTGGCGCGTTTAGCTGGCCACAAAGATCATGCTTACATGGCCATTTTTTTGGCCCAATCAAGATGAAAGTGGAAGAAAAGTTGAAAAAAAACTAGTAATACAAAAAGGATTTTTTGAGCATGTTTGGCTTGATAAATTATGAAAGAAAAAAAAATCCTACTATTTTCTCTAGTGTGTTTGGTTAGATAAAAAAGAGAATTTAAAACCACCGTCTCGCATTCGATCATTTCTTTGTTGAGAAAAATTCTTAAAAATGGAGATCTACAATAGCGAACACAAGATATGAGAAAATTATACGTGAGAAATAGAATAAAACAAAACTACAAAAGAACAAAGATTTAACGTAGAAGACCCTTTTTCAATCGAGAGTCAAAAACTACGGGATAACAACGAACAATTCACTACAACTAAAGATTACAAGTATCAAATATATATAAATGTATAAGAAGATAATCCACACACCCTATACTATTAAGATCACAAGATTTTAATCTCTCAATACTTCGTATAAGATTAAACTTATGAATTATTTCCCTCTTTTTTTATCTTTATACCTCTCTTTATCTTTTTTTTGTTTGTATTTTTTTCTGCTTGTTTTATCTTGTTTTGTCTTTAGAATGAGATAAATAAAGCCCAATTTATTTATAAGCTTTCACACACTTTATCATCCATAGAATAACTAAGAGCGAGCTCTGTTAATATTTGGAAATTTTTTTAATATTATGAGCCATTAATACAATTAGCCTATTAACATTCTTTCGTGTTTGGTAACGGGGAAGAAGTTTTCCATCGTCGTGGAAAACATCAGAGTTTGTAATTTTTCTTTCTTTCTCGTAGTGCAAACAACCCCAAGATATTACAGTAGTCCATCCACGACACTTAATCAGAGAGACACTTTCCATACTGACAATTTCTTTTGTAAAACAATGCTGGACCGCTACAGGAAAAAGTACCTTGGCACTGACAATTTGACAATCACGGAACGCTTGCCTTCTTCCAGAGTAGCCGTTTCTTTTCAAGGCAACTTAGGCTGTTCCAGCATGGTTGGGGTGGTCACTTTTCCAGTGTGGATGAAAAGGACCTCCAACAGAAAGCTTTCATCTTTTCTCTTCGTTACATTCATTCGTGATTTCCCCATTGTCATTATAAGATCCATTTAAGCATTCATATTTTGCTCTGCCACTCATCTTTAACATAACTTGCAACCTGCAGCTCTTCTTGGGTTTCTTTGACCAAGAGCATGTGCACAAGTACATGTGAGAGCAAGAGCTGACAAGACAGAGAAGAAGATAATGCTAAGAAGTTTGAAATATTGCAAGTACAAATTAACAAACTAAACATGACCAAGTAATTCTTGTATTGTAAACATTGAGTTTATGATCTTGATGGCGTGGGAAGTAATGCTTGTAATCTAAGGTTTTAGCATTAGAGTTTTGCCATCATTACTCTTTCATGATCAGCCAGTAATGATCATCTCAAGCTTTATTTGCTTCATTTCTGGTTCTTATATAAATGCAGTCGCTGTTCTCTTTACAACTGTAGTTTGTAACCACTTGCTCAACACCAATGTATGTACTACTCTCCTTTTCTGTCTTCTTTTTACCTTTTCTTTCTCTTGTGAGCTAACAAATGAAGCTCTCTTTGGTTCCTCAAGAATATCAAGAACTGGGTATCATCCGAAGTTGCTTCCGGGTGTTTGTTGTAGATTTCTTCCCCCGAGATGTTAGGGAATAAGTGCCAACCACGGTATCGTTTGGCTATCTATATCTTAATGAGCTTAAATAATTTTAGCATTTCCCTGTTCTTTAAGTTCTTAATGTTATGGAATATTGTTACAGGTGAAGTGTTTTTCCTTTTCTTTGGCAACCGCCGCAAATCTTTCTTGTAAAATTTCTTGGCGGGTGTGAATGCTCTAGAAGCACAAAGATGTAGGGAATCCTCTGTTTTCTGTTTGTCCATTTATTCCATGATTTTCCTCAAATGTGCTAGCGAGTATTTTTCTTAAAATTAGGAAATTAATTTACTCAGGATGTACCATTTCTTTTCTAAAAAA
>JAVDBV010000070.1:0-17938 GCA_032619315.1 Piper longum
GCCACTTACCGCCCACCGCAGCCGGATTGAGTCGTGCGGCCACATTTGGTCGCGTGCTGCCAGATTTATAGTCGCGCAGCCTTATCTGGGCTAGGCTGGCCATGTCTGGCTGCCCTGTAGCTGGATTTACCTAGTAGACAGCCAAATAAGGCAGCCTGAAGTCGAACTTGGCAGGCAAGGGCCAAATTTGACCATTGCCGACAACTTTTTTTTTTTTAATGCGTGGTCGGATCTAGCTGCTGTTGGCCAGGTCCATTCGCTGCGTGGCCGCGCAACTAGACAGGGCTGCCGGTGACCGCTAATTAGGGGTGTAAATGAGCCGAGCCGAGCCGAATAGGGATGTGTTTGAATTTGGCTTGATATAAAACGAGCTGAACCGAGCTTATCTAAAATTTATGATATTTGGGCTTGGGTCATATTTGACTCGATATATTTTCGAGCCAAACTTAAGCCGAGCTCGCCAAGCGAATGTTTGTGTTTGGTTTGTGCTCGACTTATATAGGATCAATTTTTTTTTCCAACACTATATAAGTTCAATATGATCTCAATAGTATTTACGAGCCAAATATTTTTTCAAGTTTGAACACATCGAGTTCAAGTATCGAGCCAAGCTGAGCCAAACACTCCTTACTCCTTACTCAAGCTCTGTTCGTTGTTCAACGAGCTTATCTACTTCGAGTCAATTATTTTTTCGAACATAAAATTAATGAGCACGAGCAAAGCCGAACGTAAAAAGCTTGCGATTAGGCTTGACTCGTTTATACCCCTACAACCAACTATATTGCCCAAGGTTTAGTTTTTTTTAAAAGAAAAAATAAATCTAGGTTGTCCTTCTAATTGGACGGCCCAGATTAAAGTTTAGTTTTTAAAAAAAAAAGATTTGGGTTGTCCTTATAATTTGATGGCCTAGACAAAAGTTTATTTATTTTTTTGAAAATAATAGATCTGGGTTATCTTTATAATCGGATGTTCGAGCTTAAAGTTTGGCACAAAATTTTTTTCCGCCTCGGGTACTTCCAATTGCCTCTCATATATATATATATATATATATATATATATAATTTGAGCTACACTACACTTAAATTGGTATGATGGACCAAGTGGTTAGCAAGTGTCAACATTTAGTTTGAGCTTGCGTGAACATTTTATTTTAGGATTCGTGTGAGGTAGTTTGTTTATATATATCGCAGAAAGGTCTATTTGGTTATACTGAAATTATATAAAAAAAAATGTAAAATTTAGAGGGGTATGGATGTCTTAAAATTTAGTAATTTTTTTTAATTTCAGATAAAATAAATCTATGTAAAAATTTTACAAATCAATATTTTCTTATAAAAAATAAAATAAATTGAAGAAATTTTGGGAAGTACATTTGTATGTATATAGAAATGAATATTTCATTTTCATCTTCTTTTCATATTATCCAAATATTTATGAATTTTTTTAAAATTTTTATATTATTTAATCTAATTGTATTTCTATTTTATATGATTTTTTTATTTACATTATTTTTATGCCAACCAAATGTCACTTAAGAATAAATACAAAGTAAGTAGAGGAATATTTGATAAAAATAATATTTGTTGAACTATGTATAGGTAATTATAAATAAATATTATCGACGTCTCAATTAGAATTTCATATCTTGATTGACCAAACCACAAATATTATCAAACTATTGCTCATCTCATTGTAAACATGCTAATTACGTCCGCACAAGTCTTAAATTTCACTTAATGTTATAAATTTATATTTACCCAAACCAAAATTGCATTATTCTTTTTCATTAAAATAAAACTCACTAATTAGATACAGCACAATAAGGCCATCCAATCCCATGCAGATAACTTCTCACAGCATGGGAAGAACTCAAAACAAAAAGACAAGTGTGCAAAACTACAAAAGCCCACACTTCTCCCTTGCTCTTTCTTCCTCAACCTCCCAATCAAATCTCCTTATCTATCCTCTCTGCTCTCTCCCTACAATCGTAGCAAACCAGCAACAAAGAAAGAAAATACCACTCACTTGTGAGCTTCCATGGATGCCCACAAAAGCTCTGGTGCAAAGCTTGAAAGAGAAGCCAAGGAAGAACATCAGCATGACATGGCCATGTTGAATAAACCATTAGATCAAGATAAAGAGGAGGAGAAGAAGCTTGCATCCCCCACTTCATCACCTTCCCATGAGTTCTCCTTTACCATCTCCCTCCACCCCGCCGGCGCCACCGGCGGTGACAGAGACCGTTGTCGGGCTACCTCCCCTGCCCCGGCTGCTTCCTTCGCCATCGACTTGTCTCCTGCCGACGACATCTTCTTCCACGGCCACCTTCTCCCACTCCACCTCCTCTCCCACATATCCTCCACCACCTCCAGCGACAACGACGTCCACCGTAAGGCCGCCTCCGGGATGGCCAAGACAAAGCCGTCCAACAGCTCAAACGGCTCCAACAGCCCGCCGGCGGCCATTAGACCTAGAGGCAGTGGGAGCCCTGTGTATGTGACGAGAGTGAGGAGCAAGCCCAAGTCCTTCTCTCTTTTCCGTCTATCGAAGTGGCGGCGACCTCTTGATCACAAGGAGGAGAAGGAGAAGGAGGAGGAGGAGGAGAAGACGAAGGCAGCCGCCGGGTTCGACGTGGGTCGGGCCTTGAAGAGGTACGCGAAGGTGGTACGTACTCCCTCGCTGCTCTTCCGAGCTCATGGCGAGAAGCCCTCTAGCGAGAGGTCGGACCAGCTCCGGCGGCAGCCTCACTCCTTCTCCGGCGGCTCCAATTCGAGGCGGAAGGAGTTGGACGGCGAGCGGAGGAGGAGAGGCGGCGGCCAGTTCTCGGCGCCGGCGTCCACGAGAACCTCGCCCACGAACAGTGGTCTGCTTGTTGCCACTGCGACCATCTCCTCGCCCAACGACGGCACCATGGAGGAGCTGCAGAGTGCAATTCAAGCCGCCATTGCGCACTGCAAGAACTCCATTGCCGCCCAAGAAGACAAGTGCTAGAGCTAAACAGTATACGCACCATGATTGTCCTTTCCCTTGCCCAATGCCAATCCCATCTTTTTAAATCTTATATTATATCATATTTATGTGATTAATTGCTAGATTTCTCTTCGTAGGCTGTATAATATATTCTGTGTTTATGGTAGTAATATATGAGAAGGCAATAATATTATATCTGTCTTGTAAATGGTAAATTGATGGTGCCATGTTTAGAGCTACGGAACACTACAAAAAATATTGAAGAAAACCTACTTCTCTACATCCATCTAATTGCAAATTAATTGTATATCAATCTTTGGGAAGGGCTGTGTCATGGTAATGAGAGCTGATTATGTGTGAAACCAGCTAAGCTCTGGCAAGACTATGACATACAAAAAGAAAACGAGGAGTTTGTGGCCAGCCATGGCTTGTAAATGTGCTTCTCTGAGTCTTAGAACTATTTGTCTCTGAGCTACACGATTGGGCCATGGATTTAGCTGTTCATGTTCTAGGGACCAAGACAAGATTGATATTTCTTTTTGCGCATTCTTGGATTGGCACGGGGATAAAAATATCAAGTGGTGATGAAACTGTATTGGGATATATTAATATTTTGCATGTGATACAAATATGCTGTTGGGCCATTGTCACATCTTGTTACAACTAAAGGTCGATGGATAATGGAAGCTTTAGGGACTTCGGCTTTTTTTAAGTCTCTAAACTGGGCACAACTTGCCGTGTTGAAACAAATATTGTAAGCTTTTTTTCACCTGGGCCCTTGCATATTATGTGCCCCTCCACTCCAAACTTTTTCGATACAAACCCAGATTTAAAATCTTAGCATATATGAAGTTTTCTTTTGATAAAAAAAAATATCCAACTAATAATTCATAAAAAACTTTTAGCTATCAACTCTATTGACGTGGGGTCATAGGTCTCATGTATTTGGTAAAAAATATTTTGAGAAGAAGTCACTGAAAAACTCGGTGGTTGCAGCTATATATCTGATAAACCCTAGTACTTTTAGAAAAAGCTAACACGGAGTGGATAATACTATATCAGTGTCTAATACAAGTAATCAACAGTAAAACCAAATACATAGTTCAGCATAGATATAAATGCACTCGTTGAAATCAAAATATGTCGAGTCATTATCAAAACACAAATAATAGGATTAACATCCTAATGATCAGTTGTTAACCTTGAAAAAAAAATCCTTATCAGGTATCACCAACTCTGAATTACCCATGATCATGAACAATACTAGGATAATTACAAGCTGGGACACAGATTTTATCTCTCATTATCTTATTTGAAGCAGAAAAAGTAGAGAGATTCCAAGAGACAAAGCAGGATGCCATGGGTCATCATGAAATGGCTTTGTTGTAGAAAAATCATGTACATGGAAATTATTAGTGGATTGATCCGTTGAGAAGATACACTCAGAACAAATGTGTATATAGAGTTAAAAGATGAAGCTAGAAGGGCACAAGGTTTAAGGCTAAATTTGTGGTGGAAAGATTTAGTAGAGTAAATATATAATTGATTTTCATAAAATATCTTCCCCTGTTATGAAGTGGACTTTAATCAGAATAATTTTGAGTATTTCGGATGTGAAAGTTTTAAATTTATAACTTGATGTGAAAAATAAATTCCTTTAAGGAGATTTGGAGAGAGAGAGAGAGTGTGTGTATATATATATATATATATGTAGATATGCTTCTTAAATTTTTCTCAAACTTAAGAGTCCTTTTATTTATCAATATCTTTCTTATGAGTTATACTTTTTGTACATGTAAACTTTGTTATGTGAGACCCACTAAAAATATTTAAATTAGAGGTGTAGCTCATATAAGCTATATAGATGTAACTCACTTTAATTTTTCTCAAATGTCAATTACCATAAGTATAATTACTTGTCCATGCATGCTTTATATTTTCATGTTTGAAGTCATTAAGCAAATTTTTTTTAGATTAAATATTTAATGTTGAAATATGTTTTAGACTAAATATTTATAAAAACTTTACCATGTATATATATATACGCGCGATGCAATAACACTAAACATGCACCTCTCATAGCTATACTTTGAGTTTAGTAAATGAAATTTTTTTACTAATTTACTAATGAGAATTTCATTACGCTTACTTACTGCGCATGCTTATGAATATGTTTGTGGCATGTTCATGCATGAAATGGGCCAATGACCTATAGAAGTTGAGAAAATTCTTTATGAAAATCCGACACTTGGGGGAATGTGGGATGATTGCATGATTAAGCTAGGCTCAAAGTGTTTATGATCAAATTCAACTAACCAATTTGATGGATAAAAATAAACTAAATATTGATATTTCTTTGATTAACTAAGTGAGCGACTAAGCGACTCACAAAATCCATAATGAATGATATTTATGATCTTTTTAAAGTGTATTACCAAATTATAAAAAAGAACAATTATTAAACCTTAAGTACATAAACCTTAGAATTTGAATGTTCCCATTGTAATATAATATTTTTTATTAAAATATTTTAAAATAATGATTTTAATTTTTATGCTTACTATATAAGAGAATATGAAAAAAATAAGAGATATTGATTGTATAAATGAGGTATTTGTTTTTTATAAGAAAACATTTGTTGCATAACGGGAGAAATAATTAGATGATACAATAAATTAAATATAGAATGAAAATAAATTCCAAACTTAACCAAATTCAACTAGATCAAAAAATTTTAATTGCAGGTAATCGTCCTTTACCCAAGATTAATTAAATGACATGAATAATACCTTGTCGAATGTCTAACCGGACTTGTCAAAAGTATGGTTTAATTACATATGTATGAGATGGGATTTGCTGTTTCCAAAGCCAATTCTTCCCTAATTTTTTGCTCACTCAAATCATAATTTATTCATGATGATATTATATTATCATCACTAACAACTCGCCTTCCATAATCTCCTCTCTAATCTCAACTCTCAATTTTCAGTGAAAAAATATTTGAGCCATGCATTATTTTGTTTGCATTGAGGCCACCAAACAAGGCAATAACTTAACATGTCTTAGTTTAATGAGTAGTAAAATGGCAAAAAGGCCAGGCCCGTTGAAAGCCCATCAAAGAGACGGGAGGGCTCTGGCATGGCCCACTTCCTGAAGACCCAGCCGGCCAGGTTGGTCCATCGGCCCACTGAGTTAGCCCAATTAAAAACAAAAAAAAAGCTCTTCTCTAAATTAGAGAGCCTATCAACAGCTCACTAGTTTTTTTGAGGCAAGTTTTTTTTCCTTTTTTTTTTTTATTATGAAGAGATAACTCTCATTTTATGATTGAGTTAATTGACAACAATTTTTTGGGCTACTTGGGTTTCAAAAGATTATTATAAGCTACTCTTAAAAAATGATTTTTTTACTTTCTAAATAAGATTTAAAAAAAAATATTCTGGGGACCTTCCGTCCTGTCCGATCAACTCAAATCGACCGGGCTATGCGATTGATATTTATGATCTTCTTAAGTATTGAGCCTAAGTGCCTGGCTCTAACCACAATTGCACCCAAATTAACTTTAATTTAATTTCAACAATCTTTTCTATGAACGCACAAAACACGTGGAGCTTGATCACTACTTGATTGGTGAGCCTCTTGTACAAGAGTATGTACTACTTGCTGCAACTTATATCTAATACCAAATATCTTGACGAAGGGCATGGCCGTGTTCGACATGATTGTCTTATAATCAAACTCTTTGCTCGTCCGACTGCCCTAAGTTTAAGCGGAGAGTGTTAAGGATATCTTTAGAAGCTTTGCTCGTAAAGCTAAATTTTATTATTTTACGTCAAGATATAGATTTATCTATGAACCAAAGGTCTTCGGTAGGAGGAAGTTTTCTTGCCCTTATCGTCACTGTGGATCAATATTGTGATAAAATTTTAAAAATTAGGTTTAAAACTCCTGACATCACCAAAGGCGGTATTTTCTTGCACCTTATGATTCATGGTCGCTATGGGAGGAGATTTCGGTTCTTCATCTGCACCCAAAACCAATGACCAACTTACCTTTCCATCTTATATTGGGGTTTGATTGTTGAGGCATCTCTAAAGAGTGTAATCTAATTGAAATCTTCCTTGCGCAACAATGGAATTTTCATATAACATATACTCTTGAATCATGATTTAGTATGTAGATAAGTAAACAATATTCCCAGCCCCTCGACCACTCCGGCAATACTATAGTTGATATATGTCTATTATTTTTCATCCTTTTACTTTTGTCTAGCATTCAAGTGATCTTTGATAGTTTTGTTTTCTATTCATCGATAATTAAAAACGTCCCCTTGTACAAACTTGTACACCGATGCCAGAGGGATCAGGACAAATCGAAGTTGATTTTATTATGCCTGCATGTGCTATCTGGCTTGTATTACTAATCACTCGCTAAAAGAAACTTCTAATATAACATCTTCGATTCAAAATTAGTTAAGGAAATTAAAGAACCCAACCATGCCTCACTGCTTAATTACATAAAATCAGTCAACCTTGTTCTTGGGAATAGCCATGAGAGATAACTGCACCAACAAAATACAACCTCTACGGCAAAGATATTAATCCAATACAAAGTTCTTATCCTCCAAAACAGTACCCAATCACCTTTACATCATTCTAACAACTTTGTTATTCTTCTTTGATATCTGCTTCAATCTGTGCCATCATCCATCTGCGTTTCCTACAATAACAGTATAACTAGCTTATAAGCATCAAATGCATAAAATCCTATAGAAGTAACTAAACTTCTACTAATTATTTGTAACAATGTGCCAAAAAAAATGATTGAAAAACAATAGATCTAGTGAAGAGGATTTGATTGGTAATTACCAGGGAGGAAGCTTTCTTGGGATCACTTACGTCGGCAGTACTGTTACCAAAGATAGATCTTGGTCCAAGAGGTGACCCCTCGACCACAGCCTTGTCATGCTTCCTACCCAAAACTGCATGGCTGCTCTTCCTCAACCCTAGAAGCTCCCTCCACCGCATCGGTCCGCGAGGCGGCCGCTGGGGCGCTACATTGCCGTTCTTGTCGCAGCCGTCGTCGATGCGCAGCTCGTCGCGAAGGGTCATGCGCTGGAGCTGGGTGGTGCAGTCATCCTTGAGGGGCATGAGCCTGCCCTTTGAGAAGATCTCGTCGGCGGCGACCATGTTGTAGCCGGAGACGGAGAACTCGAAGTCGGAGGTGTCTGGGGGCGGCGGCGGCGGCCTCTCACGCTTGATCATCTGGTTGGGATCCATGAGGTCGTTGGAGAAGGAGATCCTCGGGCTCATGCCACCGTAGTAGCTTTGGTGGTCGGAGTTGAACATGTCCAAGCATGCCATGTAACACAGTTTATCCCCTCACTCTTTACTACCACACCAACCACCTCTTTTCTCTTTCTATCAATTTTCTGCGACCTTCTCAGGCTAAATGTAACTATGTCTTACCGGAGAGCCAGCTTCTATTTATATAAGGGCTTGCCATGGATATGTGCATGAAGGTTGTGTAATTTGGTTATCATGTCCATCCCATCATGTGATCATCTCTAGGCATGTTGTTGGAATAACTAAATTTAAATTGTTTATGAACGATATATGAAGTCATTTCCTGACATAAAATTACTAAGATGACAGTTATATTTTTATGAACTAAGAGAATAATCACCCCACTGTTCCATTTAAAAGGAGCAAATTAAAATCCCACTTTGGATAAGATAATAGAAGGAAGAAAGAAAGGAGAACAAGAAAATAAAATTTTTGTTCTTGGATTGTAGACTTGTCTTTCACTTTTTAGTTAAGTAAAAGTGAGATGCCAATAATTATCGATCTGTGATTTTCTCCGGGTAAATTTTATTTTATGATTCCTCTAAAAATATCATGCATAATTATAAGTACTTCATTATAATCTCACTAATTTTCTCTGGTCAGGAAATGTAAACAACCTCATAGCCAGGTGTTTAGAAGGTTGTGAGCAATATATTACAAGTCATTAATATATATTAAATTTTTTTAACATGGCATCGCCGACTGTTTGGTGTATTATCATGTCAACATCTTAATAGGCAATACAATCGTATCATAGAACTTAACCATACAGTTATTTTGCTGGTTATGTTACGATCATTTTCAGTGTCATTCTAGTTGTTTTGTTAGTTAGAACACGAAAACGAGCCAAGTTGAAGAGGTTATACTACAATCAAGCTCCCAGTTAATTGTACTAGCAAAGTTTAACTCTTAACCCTAGTGAAAACCACCCATAGCCTACATATCTTACATTGACCAATGTTAAATAATAAAGTAATGTGATTAGCTTACAATTAGTCTGAGTGAGCTGGTAATTAGCTGTATTTGTTACATGTTACTGTTCAATGTAAGACATATAATGACGCCAACTCAAAGTATAATATAAAGAGTTAAATCATTAATTCTAAAGTGGTTTAACCAAATTTAAGATTTATAGTCCATTTATACTAATAAATAAAATTTTATTTCAATAAAGGTTAAATAAATATTATGTGTGAGATTGAATTAAAGGATCTCATGACATTATTAGTATTATGTATACATATATAAATATAAATACATGGCATGCTATGAGTATATATATATATATATATATATCATATTTATTGATAAATAAATAAATAAATAAATAATAATAATCATATTGATAAAGCAACGAGAGTAATACATAAAGAAGGGTGGAAAGAGGAGAGGACGGGTGGGGAGAGGACGGTGGAGGAGTTGAAGGCAAGCAAGCGATTGGAGGAAATGATTGGACATTTGAAGGGCCTTTATAATACAACTTTGGAACTACTCCGTCGATGATTAGCCCCTCTTCCTCCCAACCAATTTAGCCCTATGATGTTGCGTATAGAAGGCGATGTAATTGTAACTTTTCAGGTTTCTATCTACTTCATTTTTTTCCCAAGGAAATTATTTGATTTTTTCTTTAGAAAAAAATAGCTATTTGATTTTTTATATTTATGTTTTTATTTTTTATAGTGGTTTTAAAAACTTTGTTACTGCAAATATTTTAGAATTGTCGATCCCAAATCCTGATAAAGTAGGAAAGTTAGGCTACAAGAATTATGGTATCTTATCATTAAAAAATGTATTGTAATTAGATGCCCTTAATATTGCTTTGGTATTCGGAAGAAAAAGAAGGAAAAGATGCATTTTAAGAACATTTTTTAATTTTTTTACTGTTTTCTTATTGCTTGCTACTCAACCGGATAATTAAAGGGGTTTTTTTTACCATCATATAAATTTTCACATTTAACTTTCTTGAAGGTGTCAAAAAAATGTGAAAATATTAGATAATTGTAGGGAAGGGATTTTTTGTATTAAATATTACAACAAACTCGTTTGCCATTAGTCCTCATTATCATATTTTATGAAATGTAATTACATAGTGTAGTTAATTTTTTAAAATTTCACTAATTGAAAATATTTAAACTCATAAAACACTTAATACAAAGAGTTTAATATAGTAAGTGCTGCAGCAAATCCTCTCCCATAATTATATCATATATCTATATATATAAGGTTAGGAAGATTATTTGTTACATAAAACGTTACAACAAGACTTAGATTGGCCCTAATTACTATAATTAATAGAATATTAAAATATAAATATTTATTGAAGTTGGTTTCTTCATACTCTACAATAGTGAGGCTTTGAACCAATAAAAAAACTGCTACAACCAGTGTGGGTTCGCTCTTTATACTCTAAACGTTTGAAATTTGATCCACACTAAATAGACAGTTGGAAAATTTTGTGTTTATAAAAAAACGACAAATTTAAGTAAAATTATAGGAACAAAACACTTTTGAATCGTTAAGCCTTATTAGGGAATAGCCACCTTAATTTAATCCGCAAGTACCTCAATAAAGTAAATGTAGCGTTGGTAGCTAGAATTGCCTTATCTCGTGAGAAGTGAAGTCAGAAGAAACACAGGGAGAAGGACGAGCCGGAAAAAAGTAGCAGATATCATCATCTTTTGGGGGGGGGGACCTCGAGAGAAACGAATTTGTTTGACAGGCGCAGCAGAAGCTCGAGGGGAGGAGAGCAGGGCCTCCTGAGCGGAGACTGGAGTTTCCCAAAGCATCTTAGACCACCGGAGATTTGTGCGTGTGTTCTCTTGTTCCTTTCCCCCGTGAATATCTGCTACAGTACCTTTCTGGGACACTGATCCTATCCTCTCTTTGAACGTTGACCGACCCCCTTGCATTCAAGCTTGATGCCAAGTCCCCGCTGTCCTCATCCCCTATTTCTTATTCCACCTTTCTTAAGTATATACACGTACGTACACAGGCCCTGTAGCTACCACAATCAATTCTTTTATGTTAGTTGTCATAGGTTGTAATTTGTGCATACCTTGATTCATAGTATATACTTCACCTAAGGTGTAAATGGCTACGACCAAATTAAGATAATCCTACCATGCAATTTTGGTTGGCTACATCAAGCTTTTGGCTGTTGGAATGGATAATGTCTTTGTTTGCACGACCAAAAGACTACGTAGAGTTGTCATTCACATGGTGGAAGGGAAGGAAGGAGGGCTGATTTTTGGAGTGGAGCTCGGGGGAACTTGTGGTGGGGGAGCTTTTACACGTGCATTTACTGGTGTGAGAATTTTTTTGAAGATTGGTCAAATTCAAAGAGTTCTTGGGTTTGGATCTTTTAAGAGAAGGGGAGGGAGTGGCTACCTCCTCTGGTCTGCTATGCTGTAGGCAAACTCTTTGTCTTTTTCCCTCTATTCTAAGGGACTTTCGCCTTTTAATTCAAGACAAACAAGTAGGCCACATATTATAAAGGGTTTCTTGTTCATGCGACCCTCTTCCCTATGCTAGATCCTCCTAAGGTGTTTGCCATGGCCGACCATTCAAGGGGAACTGGTTGATTGGAGCATTTTGTTATTATCCTCTTAATATACTTTGTTTAAAGGACTTGACTTTCATTGATGCCACTGCCTACCCATTTCCCCACTAGGGTTTTGTGGCTCAAAGGCCTTCATTGATGCTACTTCTTTCCTGGCTTTCAAAGTCTGAACAGGCTTCTCTGAGGTCACTGGATAGCTGAAAGAAGTGACAGCAGCATCAAGCAAAAAAGGAATCTTTGTACAAAGATTTATTTGTGTGAGATAATAGCGTCCAAAAGGAATTACCTGGCCGGGCTGGCAAATGGCAGCTTCAAGCATCATTGATGTAAATGGCACATTGCACTTTCTTGCAGGCCCTTATGACAACACCGGCCAAACCTTGGCCCATGTAGTTAATATTCTCAAACCGGTTCTTGAAAACACCAGCAATGGCCGTTCCAAAAAAAAAAAAAAAACACCGGCAATGGCCAGGAATATAACCTCTGTTCATTGTTTGAAAAATTAAAATAACAAGATGGCTTGTAGGGTCCACTTTACAGCTAAATGTACATCAATTCACCCATGGGCATACATGTCAACACGCCTGTAATTCCTGTTCTACAGAGCATTTGTGGTTGAATGTATTATGTGTATATTGCTTTTTACTGACCTCCGTTTTCCAAAGACTTCTTTTTCTAAATGGCGTGTGAAAAAAGAACTACATAATGTCATCGTCGTCTATGTGATTTTTTTGCGTTCTTTCCAAGGGTATAACATTCTCAATGGAGGGGAAGGGCTTTGTAAGGGCCTTTAAGAGATGACCTTGCAGTTTTGTTTGATATCTCTTGCACTGTTTTTGAAAACCCAGGTGAGGATCTCTTCATGGGATTCTCTTTACCAGATAGAGGAGAAGAAGCTGATAGCACTGGAGCCTGCATGGGAGAAAGCTTTGGAGAGGATGACATGAGTCTCGGACGGTGAATTTTTTTATCTGTTTCGCTTTCGGTAGCTTTTGTTTCTGTTGATTCGACTGGAACAAGTTTCCCATCTACTTGCTTGGTGAATACAAATGTGACCTGTGGGTAGACAAATTAACTGTCAAATATTAAGAGTGATGAGAATCGCATTTGTGCAACGATCAAGCAGGACACTTTAAAGCAGCCAAATAAGAGAAAAGATAACATGTTCAATTGTTCCCAGCATGTGATCTATATCGACTTCTGCATGGAAATGCAGCTCAAAATATATGTACCGTTCAGTTTTATTGTAAATGGCATGAGACCAATATAAGTTGTGAGTGCATTAGATAGGCAGTACAAATTTCAACATGGAAAAGATTTAGACCTCTTAGCCAGCGGAAGCTTGTAAAATGAGATCAGGTACAGTTTTTGTAGAGAAATGAAACTTCCTAAATCCTCCTCCAAAGGAGTCCCAAGCTGAAAAACAATAGTTATTGAAAAATAGCCTTTCCAGAAATTAAAAGAACAAACTATTCATGTGGCTAAACCTGTCTTCCTGAGCTTTGCAGCTTATCTAAACAACTGGAAATCCCCGCAAAACCACCAGTGTCCAAGTCAGAGGATCCATTACTCATACGATTGACACTTTCTATAGCATTACTGTGAAGTTCAAATGCTTCTGAATCTTTTGGATGGTACTTCGGATCAGATGTACGGGATTTACAGCGTCTACAGTAAAAATTTTCATGGATCTAAGACCCATTAGGGAAAAAGTGCCTCAAATTTGTAGTTCAACTTCAACTTCTAGGAAGCAGCTTGATATAATAAGAATTCTAGTAATAGATTTCGAGAGATGTAATTTCTACATATTCAGTTCTTTAAGTATTTTATTTAAAACAAAAAACGTAGTTATTTTAGTACTTTTGTGAAGTATAAATCAACCAAGTGTCCAAAATACCTTACCAAGCTTGTTTTTTATTATAAAATAAACTTGATTTACACGCTAACAAATGACAATTATCTGACATCTGCATTAAAGATGAAGAGATCACGTAGGTCTTATGTCGAAAAAAAATTCTCCTACAATTACACAAATAATTTTACCCACAAAATCATTTAGTTAAGATACGTAGACGTAAAAATTCAAACATCCAAATTTGCATGATAAGATATTCAAAACCTGTTGTAAAAAATTATCCATCTGCTCCTGCTGAATAACTTTCTGCAACCCCTCTTTCGTCATCTGCCGCTGGTAAGCCTATTGTGAAAAAAAAATAATAATAATCAAGTGAGCGAAAACACAAGCCATTAGAACACTCATTGAGACTCCCAGCGCAGAGGCAGAAAAAAAAAAACACAACATTGCATTAAGAATCCAAAACTAACACCTTTTTTTCAATTGTACCAGCACTCAAAAACCTATATATGCATACGCTCTTCTTTTGACCATCCCTCCATACTCTTGCAGCAGCCTATGACCAAAGCAACAGAGTGGATAAAATTAATTTTTTGAACTCCTACATGGAGAAAATTTTGGACTTTTTTAAAAAAGGATCAAGTATGCATTACCTACTTATCATTAGCTGGATTCCAATCAGGATCAAAGAGGACAAGGCGATTATTACCTATCAAATTAAGGCCACATTCACCAGCCTTGCTACTGAGGAAAAACGCAAATTCATCCTGAACAATATTTAGTCAAATATTTTACAAATATATTAGGGAATGTAAATAAGAGAAATAATGGAAAGAACTCAGATTTCACTAAGCAACCACAAACCTTAGAAAACTCATTGAAACGAGTCACTAATTTTTGCCTTTTTCCAATTGATGTGCCCCCATCAAGCCTCAAGAAGGGGTATCTTGTCTCCCGGCACAGTTGAGCAAAGAGGCCAAGTGTCCAATCATTCAAATGAAAGTGAAAAATATAAATCAGAATACATAGCAAACATCAACTGATAACTAATTAGCATATATTCATACTAATCAAAGCCTGATTATTTATTTATAGCACATCATTGTAAGGCCTATAAACCATCTTTTCAAGATTGCGGCCTTAATTTTGAAAATTGGGCAAACAGTGGCAAGAGCGGATCATTTAGTGCACAAAACATGGCAAGGATGTAATACTCGTGATAACGTGGTTGGCAATAGGTTACTAGTAAACAACTTGCAAACTCACATACCTAGGCGCAAGTTTACAAATGTTATATGCAGTCCAAAAGCCAAATCTCTAAATATCTTTATTATTTCAAAAGTTAATCAAATACATAAAATTTAATATCGACCACCTATCAGTCAATCTCCCATCCAATATTCAACTCTTAAATGAGAATACGTATTCCTCCCAATACATGCTCATATCTAATCAATATCCTATCTGATTCTATGTGACCCTTTCCCCACCTACAAAGCAGGAGTATAATCATGTTGAGACTAAAAATCAGCATCCCATAATGAGGTTATCGCTGTTAGCTACACATTATTCTCTCCAATCTAATCCAGAAATTCAGAATGTGAGTGAGACACTCAGAAATAAAATACAAAACCATGTTCTTGCATTCGCGTCCAATGGATGAAGAACTAAACCACATGGATGAACCTATTCACATAACATTAACTGAGAAACAGTTGAAAAAAAAAGGTAACTAAACGCACTGCACACCTGGGTATAGTTTGAGACTTGAACAATTCTATAATTTGTTTTGTGATGTAAATGAGTAAGCAATCGAGCTAAGAGATGCATCTTTCCTAAAAGTTCTACCCAAATTCCATCACCGCCAGTCCATGTTCCAGACCTACGACAGAGAGGAAGTAAAATAACAAAAACTATAACCATATTTAGGAAAGTTGGAAAAGACTTACCTTCCAGGAAACAGTTCTGCTGGAAAAAGCGCAGGCAGTCCTCAAAGCCTGATTTTCCAGCATCACCACTTTTGACAGTGCCATATATAAGCTGTCAGTAGCAACAGTGGTCATAATAATCAACCAACCAATCACTTAACAGTTATCTCGATAGATGGTACTTAAAAAAACCACCATTCTCTATTTGATTTCAAGTATATAAAATGATCCCTAATATCAAAAAACAATGCAATATGATGCTTGCATCTAGAGATTTGAAGATGTACAAATGTTATGTGTATCATGATCTTATGCCTGGTGATGCCATTTTACAATAAACAAAGGCATTTCCGAGAACTTGAGCTGTTATCATAGCCCAGTAAATGAAATCAATAAATCAAGCAATATATCAAGATAAACCAAATCCATAAGAAAACTCAACTAAATAAGAGTACAAATTGAAAGAAAATGCAATGACGGATATCCTGCAAAATGAACCAAACACCTAAATAGAGAACTTCAAACAAACAATATTACCTTTGGATTGCATAATTTTTTAAGAGCTGTAATATATGCTAAAATCGTAGATTGCTTCATTTCCTCAATCATTACTCCTTTAACCTAAAACAACAAACAGACATTTTAAAATGATAGATATAATTGATAATTTGTATGATTTTAGAAATTTAATAATGGCATGACAGTTCATGTAACAAAATAAAAGTAGCTGATTCATGGCAAACCCACATTCTTGGATTGTAGAAAATGACTATACAGTTGCACCTGCAGCGGAGTCAACTTGCAACAGACTTCCACAATCTGCATTGCATAAAACAGTCAGATACCTAAAAAACGAAAAGTAGATGTATAAAAAAGCTAAAAAAAAAGTAAAAAGCTTTTATTGAGAGCAGAACTTTCTCCTCAGTATAAACTGGGAAAAAAAGTTCATTAATTCAGTCATCATCCACAAGTAAGCTTCAGCATAAATGTGATTATCTTATTACCTATTCAATTCTCACAGGCAGCCGCAAGAAGAAAATGACCAGAAAAATATATACCTGATTTACTTTTGCAATTAGCTCTGCTGACCAATCAGCACCCAACTTTCTCTCTGCTGCGGTTGCTGTAGGCTCTCTTCCTCAAATTATTGGAGTCTGCAAACTCATCAGCAATTAGTAAAGTGTAGCACAAACTGTGAACTATTTGAACAAATATTGGGGAGAACAACAATTTGAGGATGAGGGTTTAAATGGTTTCCTGGCAACTGCAGCCCCCTCTGAAACTGAGTGTACCCGTGGAAATAATGGCTGCCTTTTCACAAAAAGGTTGCCCCTATGGAATCGATTCATAAGATCTAATAAACAACTGCCACACAGTGTTGAAATTTCGCCATCATGTAAAATTGAAATATGCACAATCTCCACGAACATAGAATATTTGTCAGCCCCAATAACTTCAAAACATCACACAACTCCAGAGCAGTAAAAAACAGCTACACAATATTGAAATTCCATCAATTTATTGAATTGAAATATGCCCAATCTGCAGGCGATTCATTAATTTTAAACCTCCATACAACTCCAAAAAACGTTGAAATTTTACCAATATATAAATAATATGAAATATGAAATATGAAATATGCACTGTCTCCGGAAACATATAGTATTTTGCAATTCTGTTACTTCAATCTTCCACGCAAGTCCACAGAAATAAAGAACAGTTAAACGATGCTGAAATTTCACCAATGTGTGAAATCGAAACATGCACAACCTCCAGAATCGTAGGGCATTTTTCAATTCAATAACTTCAATCACCCACACAGGTCCACAGAACCAAAGAACAGCTACAAAATGTTGAAATTCAGCCAGTACCCAAACTCCACACCTTCAAACCTGCGCACAACTGCACATAACTAAATAAAAGCTACACAATGTTGAAATTCCATCAATGTATAAATTTGAAATGTGCACAATCAAATCAAACATAAGAGTATTTTTTTTCAATGCAACTACTACTACGAAACCAATTCTTACCATTCAAAAACACACTACAAGAAACCACCCCAAATCTGGAGTCAATTCAACCCTAACACAAATACCAGGAAAAAAAAGAGAGCAAAGAATTAAACAATTCAACCTTTTTTTTAAAAAAAAAAGATTACCTGACAAGAGCGGCAACATTCTGAGACTTCCTGCTGCCATCGCTATCTTCATCACCCGGGGCATAATCGATGTCTTTCGCGTCAGCTTCCTCCTCGTCGTCTACCACAAATCCAGCGTCGGTA
>JAVDBV010000071.1:0-29543 GCA_032619315.1 Piper longum
ATATATATATATATATTTTTTTTTTTTTTTTTTTTCTATCTGAATCATGTTCATACGATGCTCTCGATTTCGGAAGATGACTGATTATGATGGGCCATGTGCTGCACCCACATTCCATCAACAATGAAATGGATAAAAGGAAAATGGAAACAAAAAATAAACTTTTCAAGATGGGGGCTTGGACATTTGAACAACCAACCGAGCGCGCAAAAGAAAGTGGGGTCACCTCACATGATTCACGAGTTTGCCTTTTAATTTGGAAAATAAAACAAAGCATGGCTCCTCCTCGTGGCACCGGCTGTCTTGCCGGCTGCATATCATTTTCGCTTGCAAGGGGATGGATGTGTTGCTTAGCTTCCAAAGCATTAGTTTAAGCTCCGTCTTTGTGCGTTTGGTTAGTCGGAAAGACGGATTAGTGAAGGCAGGTGATGCGATGGGCCCGAGAATCTTGGTGGGTCGCATGTACCATGCCTGCACATCTCATTTCTCATGCTTCTGATGACGTCCAGGCCCACCACACCCTTCCCTGGTTGCTCTATAATATAATCTTTTATTTTACTTCTCTCCAATCAATCTGCGTTGGCGATATTTGCTAAACCAGGCCTCGCATAACTATTAAGCCTAACTAATTACAACTGGAAGCTTCACAAACATAATACTTTGATAATTCATCAGACAAAAGATCACACACTCAATTCATAGGGAGTTAGTTCATCACTATGAACTCAGTCTTTAAACTTTTTTTAGTCAACGCGGGTCAAGAATTGAGTATAGGTTTTTCAAGTGGCTTGAACATATGAGATATACACCTTCTTTCTTACATAAATCTTTCAATGAAACGAAAATATACAAGACCTGAATATTATGGTAGAATCTACCTGTTGGCCCGATCTCGATCCACCACCAAAACAACAAAGTTGCTGCTAAACATTAACAAAGTCAAACACCGTTGCCGTCACTGACGACGTTAAATAAAGTCCAGCGGAATGGCCCCCACGATGGCGGCAAAGCCATATTACCAAAAGCAAAAGCCAACACAGGCACACCCTCCGCAGTGCCGTCAAGCCTAGTTAGATGGCCGTTAATATACGTCTCGTTCCAATATTTTCCCCAATTTATCGCGCTATGTTCACCGCTTCTTCGGAAACTTATATCACAAAATATCGGGCACGGTCGGCCAGTTTCGCCGCCCTGCGCGCGCGCGCGCCCCTGCACGTTCTTCCCGTCGATCCTGGTCAGCAATATGTCATCGATTAGATGACAATTAATTAATTAAAAGAAAACAATTAAATAAAAATAATGGTTGTTAACTTACTTACATTCCGTTCCGAAATTTAACGAAAGTTTTCGTCATTGCGTTGTAAATTCTTTCTCACAAATCGCTTCAAAGGACAGCTTTTACTGTTTTAATTGGCCTGTCTCTGCAAACAAAATCTTGCTTATTCTTTTTTGGACATTTAATAAAAAATTTCTTAGTGACTTCATTTTGCCCAATCCCCCTCATCTCGCATGAAATTTAAATAAAAAAAAAATCTGCAATAAGTAGAGTGTCAATTTTAATGCTAACCCTTCTAAATTTGGATGAGCAAAGTAAGAGATGTAAAGCAGTCAACAAAATGATTTATAAAACCTTGCATGAACGTTGAAAAATTTAGCGAAAAAATTGGAGAAAATTAGTTTTCAAATTGTGCAAAGTGGTGTCATTTAGGTTGCTTAATAATAGTTATTATCATTTAGGTTGCTAACGGGTGAATGGATACGAGAAAGACCAAGTGGGCATGACAGGTGCCAAAGGTCGTTAGTGCCGGTTGCCAGAAAACCCTAATGGCAGGCAGTAAGGCAAGGGTTGCCGCCGATTGAGATCAATGGGGAACGACAAGACAATGGTGACTGGGGTGGTGCCAACGGAGCCCAACTGCTAGTTGGTGAGAAATAACTGAAAAAGTAGGAATCATCGTCAATCATCTGATAATTCATCAGTGACAATCTTAATAAGGTGAACTAGATTCATGGTGTTATAATATATTTCATCTGAAATCTTCTAATATAGTTAAAATTACAAAATTTATCACTAATCTAAATACTATGTATTCAAAAGATAAGATTAAGAAGACTGTTTTCTTAATCTTCGATTTGGTGACAAAATGTGTAAACTGACCTTATAAAGAATAAATAAGGAAAAATAATACAAACCATGAAAATGCTTTAACACGGCAAATTTCATTTAAAAATAGTAAACAAGAAAAACTAAGACTTCTACCCACTAAATAGCTGCTATGAGTAATAAAAAATATATAAAATAAATAAATTAGAGAGTTTTTTTTTGAAAAATTTGAAAAAAGAATTGAGTGCTTCCTATTTAACTTTCAAACCAATTTCACAGTGAACAAACTTTCTTCTACTTATAATGAAAAACTCAGAAAGAAAAATGATAAAAGATTAGCCCAGACTTAAAAATGTTTACATTTTATAATCTCTTATTTTTGAAGCGTGGGCTCCACTTCCCTTCTCAGTCTCTAAACTCTCTCAAAACGTTACTTCTCGACACCGCGACTCCGACTTCCTCACCTCCCCTCCTTCCATGGCGGCCGACGCCGGCGCTAATTGATCCTTCGTCGCCGGGAAAATGGCTTTTACCGAAATGCCCACGGAGAAGCCGCTCCTCCTCCTCCTCCTCCTCTTCTCCACCGCCTTCGCCGCCGTCTTCTCCGATCTGGCCTCCGACCGCGCCGTCCTCATCGGCCTACGGTCCGCCGTCGGCCGCAAACTCAAGTGGAACGTCTCGGACTCCTCCCCTTGTAGATGGCCGGGTGTCACCTGCACCGCGGGCCGCGTCTCCGAGCTCCATCTCCCCGGCGTCTCCCTCATGGGCACCCTCCCCGCCCGCACCGTCGGTAACCTCACCGGCCTCCGCACCCTCAGCCTCCGCTTCAACCGTCTCTCCGGCGCCCTCCCTTCCGACCTCGGCGCCATCTCCGGCCTCCGCAATCTTTACCTGCAAGGCAACCAGTTCTCCGGCGAGATCCCGGACTTCATCTTCACCCTCACCAACCTCGTCCGCCTCAACCTTGCCTCCAACAACTTCTCCGGCGAAATCTCCCCCTCTCTGAACAAGCTCACACGCCTCGGCACGCTCTACCTCGAGAACAACCAGTTGTCCGGCTCCCTCCCCGACCTCAATCTCACCAACCTTAGTCAGTTCAATGTCTCCAACAATCACCTCAACGGCTCCATCCCCGCCGGCCTCTGGGACAAGAAAGCGGGGTCTTTCATCGGTAACACTCTTTGCGGCGGCCCCCTCGCCCCTTGCGTCGGAAGCGGCGCTTCCGGCAAGGACGGCGGCGGCGACAGCCGTGGAAGCGGCGGGAAAAAGCACCACAAGGGGCTTTCCGGCGGCGCAATCGCCGGAATCGTCGTCGCCGGCGTCGTCGTATTCCTCTTGCTACTCCTCGTCCTCTTCTTCTGCTGCTGCCGTAGCAAGAGCAGCCCCAAGACCCAGGCCGTCGACCTCGCCGCTGTGGCCAAGCCGCCAGACGCCGAGGCGCCCGGCGTATCGGCGGGCGACAAGTCGGTCCCGCCTAACGGAAACCACAATGTGGCTGCGGCGGAGGTCCCGGCGGTGGCGCCGAAGGCGACGGTGTCGGACGTCGGGGCGAAAAAGCTGATCTTCTTTGGGTCGGCGGCCAGGGCGTTCGATTTGGAGGATCTGCTCCGGGCCTCGGCAGAGGTGCTGGGGAAGGGGACATTCGGGACGGCGTACAAGGCGGTATTGGAGATGGGGACAATAGTGGCGGTGAAGCGGCTGAGGGATGTGACGATCCAGGAGAGGGAGTTCAGAGAGAAGATCGAGGCGGTGGGTGGCATGGACCATGAGAACCTCGTCCCACTGCGCGCTTACTACTTCTCCAAGGACGAGAAGCTCCTTGTCTATGACTATCTTCCCAATGGTAGCCTTTCTGCTCTCTTGCATGGTAAGTCTCTCTGCAATTATCTCTCATTTATTTGGCCTCTCTGCGTCGATAATTGATTGATCTTGGTATGTTATTTTGAAGTGGAAATGAAACTGATAGCTTGTGATTCTCAATGTCGTTGGTTCGAGTTTTAGATCTTTAACTCTTTGGCTTGCCAATTGGACTAATAAGAATATGAAAAATTCACTGCTCAATGTTCATTATGTAGTTCATGACTGGAACGACAGGATCTGATTGTGCATTGTTTCTTTTTTTCTTTTAAAAGGATTGTGCTATGAAATTGAGCTGCCGATGCACAACTCTATCCTTATCTTTTATTCTTGATTAATTTTGGAACTCGTTCATTTTTTCCTGTGTCGCGTATATGATTTTGAGCAATAATTTTGTGGCCGATTCGGTGGTTGTGTTTGGAAAAAATATTCAAATGAAACATCATGTTGCTGGTGACTTGGAGCCATTTCAGGTCATTTTAGCGAACAGTTCAATCTGTTGTTTATTTCTCTGCAATTAAGGATGGACTTAGGTTGTCATTTTCTTTCTGGCTTTGAAACTGGAGTTGGGAGTTACTACATCATCCTAAAATTATGTCCTCATCTGTAGTGAAGATAGGTTGACGACGATGTTTCGTCGGTAGCCATCTTAATTTATTAGTAGGACCGAGGTAGATCAATAATTTTACATGAGATTTCATGACTTTGTCTCGTCGAATGAGCTGTCTGTGGCACGTCTTTGTAACTTGAGACTAGGCCGTCTAACCACCCACATATTCTCGTCAACTTGGTTACCTGTAAGCAGTCGAATGCACGCTGGTCTTGTTGGGACTTTCTGGTCATCTCGTACAGAGTCTAAAGATCATGACCAACAGGGTTTATAGCGTTTTTACTTCCATTTTCCGTTTGATATGTTTGTTGCTTTTTTCACATCCGACAAATATCCCATATCCAACGTTGGAACAGTTACTGCCATGGACTGTTCATATTATTTGAAGTTTGATAGATAAGTTTGTTCGAAATCAGAAGAGAATAAAAATTGATAATGACTATGTGTTAAACATTTTTGTCTTAACAGGGAACCGAGGAACAGGAAGGACACCACTGAACTGGGAAACGCGACCGGGCATTGCCCTTGGGGTTGCCAAAAGCGTCGAATACCTTCACAGCCAAGGACCCAATGTTTCACACGGCAACATCAAGTCCTCCAACGTCCTCCTCACCAAAGACTACGATGCACGTGTTTCCGACTTCGGCCTTGCCCACCTCATCGGCCCTGCGCCTAATCCTAACCGAGTCGCCGGTTACAGGGCCCCTGAGGTGACCGACGCTCGTCGCGTCTCCCAAAAGGCTGATGTCTACAGCTTCGGCGTGTTGTTGTTGGAGCTCCTCACTGGTAAAGCCCCAACTCACGCACTTCTCAACGAGGAAGGAGTTGACCTGCCGAGGTGGGTGCAGTCCGTGGTCAGGGAGGAGTGGACCTCGGAGGTGTTTGATCTTGAGCTCTTGAGGTACCAGAATGTGGAAGAAGAAATGGTGCAACTGTTGCAGCTAGCTATTGATTGTTGTGCCCAATACCCAGATAACCGTCCAACGATGCAAGAAGTTGTTCGTCGGATTGAGGAGCTTAGACAGTCCACCTTGCAAACTGGCCGAGCCACCGAGGGTTCGGATGATGTCTCTTCCAAGCGCACCGATTCGGTTGATGGCTCTGCTCCGCCGCAGCCACCAACCCAGCCTTCACTATTGGATTGACTGATGGATTAAAATGGTCGTCTGTTCTTGCCATTGTGGCTGCGGCTAAAGCTCGTCATTTGTCTGTCTAGAAAGGCATTTACCGAGTGCTCGTTTTATTTCATTATTATTGATACTATTCATCACCATGTTTTCCTGCATTTAGAGCAGCTCTTCTTTATCATTTTTTGGCCCTCTTTTGTTTTTTCTCATTTGTGATGATACCCGAGGCAAGTGTTGTTGGGGGGGAAATAACTATCGGTTGTTGGGTGTTGTAATTAACATTGTTTTGTTGCTTTTAAGGCGATTCAGTCTTTGTTGATAATTGTGTCGTCTTTCTTGGTTTTTGCTCTGCATTATTACTACTTTAGCAAGGTTGATGGTGGACCAGACCAGACAGCTCCGGGACTCCGGCCCTCGAAGGCCCGGCCCTCCATGTCCGTCTTTTTGTCTGATGCAGAGCACCTTCTATAGTTCTATTGTAACTCCTAATCTCCCAAATCTCCTGACAAACTCAATAGAATCTTAATCTTATCTATGTTCTTGGTGGGTCTGTTTTATGTCACTCCTATGTCCTCACTAGCTTGCCAATTTTCTTTCCTACGGAAAGTCTCGGGATTATCAAGTTATACACATGTTAGTAGACTATGCAGCTGCACATAATAATCAATACGACATATCAAGGCCTGGTTGTAGATCTAGACTAAATGTGGTCTCCCACGTTTTCGGGTTGTAATTGTCGGCTACTATTTCATTACTGCATTTTATTCACAAATTACTATTGATGCCAGGATTTAATTAAAAACAACGGGAAGTTCAAGAACTGAAAATTGCATGCCTAATGAGCTTTTGGACGGCTTTAAATCGCCAGCTTTAGTCAGACTACAATATAAAACTATTGGCCATATAGAGGTGCGATAATAGCCAGCTTCAGACAGCTTTTAAACAAATAAATCTGTATTCGCTTGAGAGGTCACATTTATAAATCAATATACGAAATCGTCGAGTCAGTTCCTTACAGATATTCTCCATCTATCAAGTAAGTATAGTTTATATTTGCATACATACAAAATTGAAAAAAAAAAGAAAGCCCCAGTTGTAGCTCGACTTTTTTAGTCTTGCCTTGTGAATGATAATGAAAAGAGCAATATCCAAATGGACCCATGCGGAGGAGGCACCTATTTTTTATAAGAAAAAGGACCCATGAACTCAATACGTATAAAGAAAGACAATTAGTATCAGATCCGACGTCTCAAACCAATTAAGCCACATTTTTTGTCAAATGAGTAACAAGCTGGTTAATTAATTGGAAAAGGTACCGGTACACCCTTGACATTGCCAAGTGCCTTTGTGGAAAAATGCTAAGAATTTTGAAGTTGATCTTGGGGAAATGCGGGTGCCCCCGGTGGCTTTGCGGCTGTGGGTGAGATCTCACATGGTTGCCAAATTTTCATATTATATCAGAAACCTACAAAGGAAAGCACAAGATAAGAAATTAGTATGGAAAGAATTAAGAGCAGTGAGAAACGAGAGGAGAAAGCCGTCAGGTAGGTGGAGGATTCCCACACCACAAAAAGAGGTCAATTCCACTTTTCAGTTGCGATTCACTTTCGGTCACCTAACCTTGCAACTTGAATGTCAACCTACAATTTCTACATGGTTTTTTCAGCTTTTGTTTGTCCTCATATTCTCCATTTTCATTCTTCTTCTCATTTTATTAATATTAAAATTAATATTGGAATTTGGCACCTGATTTTACAGCACTTTGAGGTAAGGTTTCAGATAGCTTTTGTTATTATTCTAGGGTGTGTGGTATAAAGTGTACTAATAGAAACTTTCAGTAACCTGACAGTGTTGTTATGTTCTGTGTGGTGCAACTGCAGTGCTGTAACTTAAAAGAAAGTTGGGTCTGTCGTCGCTACCTGTCCTCTGGCTGGACAAATCTTACTTAAAGATGCAAGTGGATGTCTATATCTATCTGGCTTATTGAATATTGAGAAGGTACACACACTAATACTATCGGTGAAGAACAAATCATTTTTTTTACGTGTTGGTTCATTCTTTCTCCGAGCATATGAATTCATACTGTACCTCCTCGGAGTTCATTCTCCGGGGATTCCCGATTCAATCGTTCCGTTAAATTCTTCACATTCTCCCGATTTGATAATCTTTTAGAAATCATGTAAAAACCATTCCTATTTGATATAGCGCTGCACACATAAATAATCTCCATTTGGTGTTTCTTTTTTGGGCTCCATATCGTCGCCGCCGGCGCAGTTTTGCATCTGATACAACAAAAGGTGCGTTCTTGACTCGTATTATTGGCTCTACCTGAACAATGGGAGGTGGAATACGGCTACCAATCCGAATGGTCACGACCGCGGCCATGGTTTTGCTTGGTGGGACGTTCACTCTTTCTGCACTCTCCTCTCTAGCCGTCCGATTCTTGCAATCGGCTGCCGATGCTAAGCGTGTAATTCTTCTCCTCACTCAAGCTCTTTTTTATTTTTGTTTTATTTTATTTTTCCCTTTCTTTCTTTTTTCTCTGGCCGATGAATTGTTTGGGGTTTAAAGTGGCTTACTGTTTTTATATGAAATTCGATAAATAAAAAGTTTATTCTGGGTACTTGATTTATTTATGAGTTGATTAATGTTGTAGTTGTTATTGGATGTTGACGCAGAAAAAAATTGGAATTGGCTGTAATGTCTGTCGAGGGACTGGGTTTTACCTTTGCAAGGGAAACAGCAACTATTGAGTGGTCTCCTCTCCACTATCCCATCTTCATCAACCCTTGTGTCTGCCAACATGTGAAGGCAATAGCTACTTCTTCCCGCTTGTGTTCGTTTCTTTTTTTTTTTTGGGTGCTGGAAATGAGATAGAAATTTAGTGCGTGAATGGGATCACCCTCAACACAACGAAATAACAATTTCTAGAATTAAAACCACCGATTTCAGTTTTGTTTTACGTGCTTTTGTTTTGGTGTCACTAGCTCTCTGCTCAATGATCTTCTATTTTTACCTAAAAATATGTTTATATGTGGAAATTTAAGTCATCACCCTAACATAACATTGAATCTTTCATTGTCAAGTGCTACGTAACAGAAGGATCGGTTGTGTTAGAGTTGAGTGTGTTATATGCTGGAAGCTTCTTCCAGAACAAGATCTGTAAATCCAAGTCTGAGTTTTATATTAAGATGATATTTGGATTGTTTTCATACATCTTTTCAAAACTTGGCCCGGTGGGGAAAGGTTTTTGCACATACAATGGATGCTTGCTATCTTCACCGCTTACAATCTGAAAAGAAATAAAAATTATGTAGATGAATCCATGCCCAGACTGGCTCCTCGTATTTATCAATGGTTACTACCATTTTAAGTTCCACATCAGATTAAATCTCCATTCTTATTTTCTCCCACTGCATTTCTTACTCGTTATCCGGTCAATTAACTGTTGTTATGATGTGTTTGTTCCAGAGTTCAGTGCTGGGCTTTGAATTGCCTTGGAAAAGGGTATGTATAGCATGAACTAGAGAAAATCATATTATGCAAAGATCTGCTATGGCGCAGGTATGGGAATATGCATCCACTTCTATGTATGATGCTCATCGCTGTGACTCTAGAATGCTAATATTGTATGTGTCTATTGCTTTTTGCTGGTTCAATTTTCAGTCTTCACACCAAAATGAGAGAGGTTATTGCCTGGACATTGTTATGATCCCTCGTTATATAATGAACTGATATACAATTCTCGTAAAGATATAAAATTATTTTAAGAGGTACGAATAAAATTATAGAAAATAAGTGGTATTTAATATTTTGGCTGTTCGTATCTTCGAGATTAATTGTTTATTGAGTATGTTTATATATATATATAATTATAATTATAATTATATTGTGAGGCGTGAGATAAATGTTTATAATTAAAAAGAGTACACATTGAGAGTATTGTTTTGTGAGTTTACTAATTTGTTCCAGAGATTGTGAATTATTTTTAATTAAAGATGTGTGTAAGGATTTTCTAATTGAAATAATTTGTGTACTTATTATTAATAATAATAAATAATTTTAAATTTTTCTTATATAATGAGTTTCTATATTAAATTAATGTATTTTTTATTGACTCTTATTCATTACTTGTTAAAATATATCAAAGTGTTTGGAGATTTTGTTTGTTAAAATCCGGAAGGCATAGCATCTGATAATTACTTGAGGCTGCCTAATAACCTTCCTCTTGTTGCTTACTATTACAGTGATCAATACAACAAGATCTACACTTAGATCCATTTATTTAAACATAGCAATATTGATCATGCAAATAAATAGATAAATAAATAATTGCACAAACCTTAACAAACAATTTATTGCCGCCAGATGTTGCACTAAACATTGTAGATTAACCACCGCGGGTAGGGAAACAGAAAAGTTTCTTTGAGAAGAACCAAAGAAAAAAAAAAAAGAATACATTAATATTGGAAAGGAGCCTATTAATCCTGGTTCTGGAGCTTGTCGACACGCTGGGAAAGCTGCTCCATGCGAACAACGAGGTTGGTGACGGAGAAGAGGAGCCAGTAGAAGACGAGCGCAGCGGCGATAAGGACTGCATTGCGCTGGCTCTTCATTATAGACTTCTGGTGGCGAAGGTGCTCGGTGGGCGTACAAGCCGCAGACTCACAGGTAGGCCGGGTCTCATACTTCCAATAGATGTCCATGAGGAGGAAGGTGCAAAAGGGGATGACGGCCAGCAGCGGCTTGAGGGCGTTGCGGGTGACGACGATGAGGCCCTTCCGGAGCCCTCCCATCGCTGGAAACGTCAAGAGAAGAAGCATCACCGCCTCGGCGGCGGTCGCATAGCCAAGAACCACCCACTCCAACGCCATGTTGACGACGATCGATCGCAACCTGTCTGCTGTGCAACAAGGAAAGTAAGTAAAGAGAGTGGCGGTTTCTTTTTTGTTGAGCCCAGGGCAGTGGTGGTCGTCGTGGCGTGCATGCATGCATGTATACAAAAGAAGGGGAGTGCGGAGACACGTGGGTTGGGTTTGGGGAAAGAGCTTGAGCACGTGGCACAAGTTAGTTCATTGTACTAGATCCAGGATGCGGACGTGGGATACACTTCCCTGCTTTTCCTTTTTTATTTTTTTATTTTTTTCGCAGGAAGAACGAATGCAATTAACTTGACATTTTTTAAATATATATAGTCATTAAAACTTAATAGTAGAGATCAATTCTCGTTCATGTTGATGAGCGTGATTATTCTCAAATCCGTTCAACATTATTTACAGAAGGACTTCGAGCACCAAGCCGACGTTAAAACAAGAACCTCGATAGCTTCTTTGCATTCGAGATGATCGCACTAAAAAGAAACCAAGTTATCCAATTCACATTTATACGACCAATAATGCCGATTTAGGATCTAACTTTGTTTTCACGTATTTGGCGGCAGAGAGTAACTTTTCACAGTTTCCACCCAAGAAAACCAAAATAACTTTGAAGGATTTAACTATTCCTGGCTTTTGGCTTATATGAAGGGTTAGAATTTTTGTTCTTTAAAAGCTTAGCAGATCTAATCCTTCTCAATAACATATAAACGCACGTTAAAAAGAATGCCATTGTGGTGTAGAAAGCGAAAATGGGATCTTTATAGTGAAGCGCCGGCAATCTAGCTGATACCTCTAGTGAGCCAGACGCGAATCGGCTTCCAGAATTCTTTTTCCTGCCAAACATGTACATGCTGTTTTCAGAACGTACAGAGAGAAGAATAATGTACTAGAAGCATAATGAACGAAAATAACTATTACCAAAAACGATTCTTGATTGAACTCCATAAACTGTGATTGCTGCTCTGTGCAGTTGATGCATTTTGATTTGAACTTCCGGACAGCCCTGTAAAAATAATTTTTAAAAAAGTGCCACACGTATAAGCACAACTTAAATTTATAGATAAAAAGCATTCAAATTACCATCCACGGAAGTTGTCTTCGGCTTCAGTAAAGCCAACTCTTCAACAAGAGTGCGCTCAGCAGTACTAGCACCAAAAGAATAAAAGCACACGAGATTAGAGTCAGAATGACACATATACACAAGGTCTGAAAATCCAATGCCCACGGTGTATCTGACCCGAGGCTTATCTAATTCTAAGGTGACATATTTCAAGATTCTAACTGGTCAAGCAGCCTTTAATGGGCAGTAAAATATATATCCCTGCAGACCCTTCGGGGCAGGTTTCTGAATGTTTATTATTTAAGAAATTTCTGGTTACATCTCTTTCTTTTCATTCCACCAATAAATAACAACAATGTTGGTAAAAGGATCTAAAGTGATGAAATAGATTAAGTACTCTCAGACCTTAATACCGGGAAATGTTAACAGGCAAGGTATCTAGCTATCAGAGAGCTTTCCAATAAATGGAGAAAGTTAGATTTTCTGAACGAAAGAAGAAATGAAAAACAATAATGAGATGCATACGACCAATGACTTGTCAAATTCGGTGCAAACGAATATAAGGAGAATTCCAGCAACAACATTCTTTACTCCAACTACGACATGAGAAAAAAAAGAACCAACCTAATGTGTTCTGGGATCTCAATGGTCACAACAAAATGATGGTCTCCTCTAACTGAAGGTTGATTAATATCCGGAACACCAAGAAAAGACAGCTTTAAAACTTCTCCAGGTTGCGTTCCCGCCGGGACCTTCAGATCTTTCAAGCCTTCTGTCGTTTCCACCTGATAATCATTGGCACCCATTCTATAAGACATTGATCTATTCAAATTTCAAACGCAACTTCTTTCTCTATGCACTTCCTAATATAAAACGGAAACGGGAAACACAAGCATGCTCATTGATGACAAAGTTAATAATTACCTTAAGAACAGTTCCTAAAATGGCATCTGTATAATGAATCTTAATTTTGGAAATCAAATTCAGGCCATCTCGCCAAATACCAGCCTTTTCTTTTACATGGAAAGATATATAGAGGTCTCCCACAATTCCCCTGCATGAACAAAAGCAGACAAATTTGTCACACTAACTTCTAAGCTACAATTTCGCAATGGGTAATCTGTAACACTTTGATTCAGATTCCTGACAAGGGAAAAATGCTATTGAGTCAACCACCATGTATAGAAATCTATCTAGACAGGAGTGAGATGAGAACAGCTCTGTCAAATTAGTATCTCAAAAAACTGACATAAGTTTCCTAGAAGGTCAGTTCTCTAATGCTTCAACTAAGCATATAGAACAAAGGATCAAGTATGCCCCAGTATATCAGGCGCTTCAGGTTTTTGTCTGAAAATTAATTATCCAACAAATTGGTGGAGATAGCATTTATGATAACCCTAAGTGAATGATAGCAGGCAACTGAACATATCATAGGTTGGACACTTGATCATGAATATAACTCTGTCAATACTTGTGCATTGCCAGTCCCAAGCCCAAAAAAAAGAGGAAGGTTGGCGTTAGAATGGGCATCCTTCCATTAAAACTCTTCCATTTGTAATAATCACATGAATCATAATGGGTAAATATTTTGAATCCCACAATCAAGGTTGCATGCTTGCCAAATCAAATATTTCATTTGATTTTGAAGCTTGCATGCAAAGTATGCATTACAACTTTCATCAATCAATGAGAAAAATTTCAAGATCTTTTAAGAAATTCGTTTTAAGGATGGCTATATTTTTGAGCTACTAACTGTTCCATAAATTTGAGATATGCCAATTTTTGAGTTGACAAGATGGCTATATTTCCACAATGTTTTAATCATTTTGGCCTTATTTTTAACTCAAATTTCGGCCACTGCCTCAAATGGCCACTTCAAAAATTATAATACCGAAAGCAAACCATCTAGATAGATCTCTAATTCCAATGCATCTCAAAGAGGAGAGATCAAACCTCTTTCCATCGACGTTCCCTCCACCTTGAATTTGCATTGTGACACCATTATCAACACCAGGGGGAATATCTATTTTAACATTCTGTTCTGACCGAACCTTTCCTTGGCCGGTGCAATGCTTACAATTATCTGTGATAACTCTACCTTCACCATGACAATTTGAGCACATGGTTACCTGAAAAAAATAAAACAATATGCACATTAATGGATGGAAAGAAGAGTTCGCAATGAAATTACATTTTTAGGGATGACATCAAAACAATACAGCATGGCATAGAAGTAAAAAGCCTTGCAAATCTAGTTTAGCCGTTAAACAAATCCAACCATCATGATAAAAATTGTTTTGCCAGAAAAACATCTAAAAATATGGTTGCTAACTGGAACAAATGCAGGGTAAACTAGGCTAAATGGACAAACATATCTAATTAGCCAGCGCAACAAAGTTCCCCAATCTGACAACAGAAGCCCTAATAGGTCTCCAAAGTTAGATGCTATTATTTGAAACTCTAAAATCGGGTAATAACTTGGTAATAACTGATGAAAAAAAAGGAGAAAAAGTATAAAACACAATAAAAAGACGGAAACAAATTAATTTATTAAGACAGTTGAACCATACTGAAACCTCCTGTTACATGTATTAAGCATCAACAATGCACTGGACTGGTCTACTATAATTCAGTCTTGTATAGTATTAAACACGGTAAAAATAAATACAGATGTTGCTTGACACATAGCTACTAAAAAATTTGAGAATTCTAATCTGTCCACGATCCCTATCTAGGCCTAGAAACAGATTCAATAATCATTCTGGTTGAAATTTCTGTTCAAGTAGGAATGCGGATGAAATTTATCAGTAAGATGTGAATATTAATATAACCATACATACATACATACATACATGTATAGAAAATGACAGCTTTACATGTGATAGCAGTAAGTTCAACATGAATATTTGACTTCAGATCTAATGATCAACGGCCTTCACCCTTCAAAACTGTAACATTTACTTAACAACATTTATCACTAGCCAATGTAACCCATGAGCATGGACCTCCATAGGACAAGCTCACAGTTAGCATCATCACCCAAAGATAGGAAAAAGGTTTAGCTATTTTGGTAATCCATTACCATAATAGCCTCAAGAACAGAACTATTTGTTTAAAAGACAAATTACCTGGGACATAACTCCAAAAGGAGTCTTCTGGGATCTCGCCACTCTTCCCCTGCCACCACACTCTGAGCAAGGCTTTATACAGTTATTTGATTTTGCACCAGTTCCATTGCATTTGACACATGTTTCAAAACGGGTAACTTTGATCTCTTTCTTCCCTCCGAATATGGATTCTTCAAAACTCAAATCAAGATTATACCTGAAATTGATGAAATGTACAAGAGTATGTCATTTAAAATGAAAATCACTGAAAATGCACAGTATCTAGTAAAAGTAGCATTTTGGTAGTCAAACAGGTAAAGTTCATATTGAAAAGCAAAATTCTAAAATACCAAAAATCAAGCAATAAAGACTAAGAAACTAACAAAGAAAAGAAATTCAGTTCCAGTTTTATAATAATTCATAAATCATTTATTCCACTAAAAGAAGATGACATGGAAAGATTTTCAAGGGAAGCAAACAATGAAGTGTTGTCTCATTGTCTGCCAGTAAAATCACAAATAGCTGAATGCAGTTGGCACATTTACATGACAAATTTTGTACATCCAATATACTAGAAAATAAAGCTTATAGCAGAACAAGTGCATATGTTACTAAGATTTAACATAAGGCTCACAAAGAAACACAACCTGACATCTAAAGCAGATTTATTACTGCCTCTGACACTAAAGCTGCCACTTTGGAAACCTGAACGCCCTCCAAATACACCATTTGATTCGCCAAAGATTGCATCAAACATTTCAAATGGATCCACCTGAAAAAATTCAAAAGATTTAAGGCTAAAATAATCATGACAAACAAAGGCAAACACAGATCAAACTTTGCAACAATTGAAGAATAAATATGTACCATTCCTGGACCCGTACCAGAACTTCCATACTCTCCCTGCAAACCTGCATCACCAAATTGATCATACATTGACCTTTTTTCGGAGTCAGACAGCACCTACAACAAAAAATCATTACATTAACACAAGAAAGATACTTAGACACGGATGCCAGACGAAGGTGGAAAAACAACAAAAAAATTTCAATTCAATCATGTAAAACTGCTTGTCCACATCTCTTGCAAGAGTTAACAAAATTGGAGCAAAGAATATGCAAGTTATTCTGAACAAGTACATAACAAACTTGCAACAAAACAAAAACAAAGTGCAGGAGAAAATCTTTATCATTACAAAAACATAAATTTTGGGAAAACCTTGCACAACAGGCATGCTAAAATTAAACTTTGATCCCAAGAAGTAAATGACAACATAAAAGATGAAGTTTCTTAGCCACAACATCGGTTCCAATCTTCTTTTCTAATAAACTCTCGCACTAGCTAATTTACCAACAAGCATTCTCCAACAACCGAGAAATAAAATGGCACACATCAGAATATCAGAGCAGGATACGGTGTACCTCATAAGCTGCACTGATCTCCTTAAACTTTTCTTCCGCTCCAGGGCTCTTACTCATATCAGGGTGATACTGCCAATAGGACAGCGCACATCAGCTACAACATCCTTCTCAATTCGAATTGCACAGACAGACCCGCCAGCAGACATAATAATGTAACTAACGGCAATGCACATGTGGTTGGCTCAATATCAGCCCCTTCTCTAACACGGAAGCTACAATTACAGCCACCACAAAATTCCAATCCTCTCATCAACAAATAAGAGCAAAAGCGAATTACCTACAGCTCAACAATATACAGTTCCGCTAACAAAAACTGAGAATCGCCCAACACGCCGCACCCGACCTAGATTCAAACAAGAAAAAATAAAAAGAGAGACTACCTTGCGAGCTAAATTCCGGTAGGAAGACTTGATTTCTTGCAGCGTAGCATTGCGGCCGACACACAAGGTGGAGTAATGGTCCGACTTGGACGCCGCCCGGATCGCGCCGCTGCGTCGGACATCCAAGCGCAAAGGGGGAAAATTCCGGCAGGGAAAGAGAACATTATACGGGCGTGGCACGTACGTGGAGGGGCGGGGGGTGGCGGAGCCGCTGCAGAAGACGGCGGACCGGCAAGGCGCCGGCATGAGGATCCTTCCTCCGCCAAACCCCCCAAATTAAATCACCACAAGAAGAGCTCCGAGATATGAAAACAAAAAACTAAAAAGGCCAAGCAGAGATGAAAATGTCATAACACCCCTTCTATATAAATAAATAAACAGCACTTATGTGGCTTATTAATTTTAAGTTTCTCAGCCCTACCCCGTGGTTTAAGTACACAAGGCTAGAATTGTTTTATGTGCAAGTTATCTTGCATTTGTTAGACTATACCAAGCAATACATTTGACAATATTTTAAATAAAGGAATTGTGGATCATTTTAATATATTTATTCCGACAACCTGCACAAGAATTATGTACCTGACTATACTATAATAAATGAAAAAAAAAAACTTGATAAGGGAACCAATTTGATGGTTACAATATCAAAACTTTTGAGATTAAGAATGCAGTTGTTCCGCAAACAATCTAAACAAGTTCACTTCCAGAGCGACTTCAACTGTATGTAAATAAATATTCCACGGCACTTAACCGACGCTCAAGGCTTCTCTCAAGGGATGCTTCGGTATCTCATGGCCTGCATACATCGTCCAATACTTCTCTACAATTGTAATTGCCTTCTTTTTTACAACACAAAATGACACGTTATTCCAAACAATCTTTGACAACCAATGAATTATTCCAAAAATCTTCCCTCCGGCAGAAGAATCCCGATTTCTACTCGTCCTTTACTTTAAAGAATGTGTAAGAAAGAATCAAGTTGTTGATGCCATCCATTCGAGGATCGGTCTCAAATTCTGGGTCGATGTAGAAAAAAACCTGTAGAAAAAAATTAAATCACTCCTCCAAAAGCTTTCAACTTTTCATAGCGTGGTAATTCATCAAATTATAAAACTTCAAGAAAGAGGAGAGCAATACAGGCATATCAATTTGTTCCCCGGGAAGCAGACGTTGCTCCTCAAAACAAAAGCATTGTATTTTATTGAAGTACACTGCAGCCTGCAGAAGCATATCACACATGTGCTTATTTACTGATATGATGATATCACATAAAGTTCGAGCAGAATCAAGAAATTTACCAGCAAGAAGATATACCTTCATTGGTGTCACATTGTATGTAGATACACCAGTAATAGGAGCAAAACTCCGATTTTCAGCAGTGTAAAATGCAAGAGCACTCTCTCCAGGTTTGACTCTTACCTGATAAAAGAAAAGAAAAACTACCGTTCACAAACAAATTTTAATTTTTCTCATTCACAGATTGTGCCTTAATAACTAAATCAGAGGTATCCTATCATGAAAATCACCTCTCTTTGAGTGGGAACAAATTTCCAAGGCATGCCATCAGCAACATCAGCATTGAATTGAACAACAATTTCCCTTTAATAAACAATAAAGATGTATCAACTGACCGAAAGGCCACAACTCACATTAATAGTGTAGATTTACAGTACCAAACTCAAGACGAATGAGACAAGAAACAAGGAGTTCTTCCTATCAAGACTTTGTTATTTATGTGAAATACGTAGATTTTGGACCTTGCTGAGATCCTAACCGAGCTACCAACATAACATGCGCGCCTCACATAACAGTGGCTCGGAAGGATTTCACATACCTAAGAGCCTAAAAAATGACAAACAGAAATACATTTTTCCCATACCAAGTAACGAAATTTTCAAACTAAATCCAATTTAGTAAGTAAAAAATATTCCCTTTCAAAGACAAAGCCCAGTAGTGAGAAAACAATTTGCCTGGTGGGAAAATGTTCTAAACAGTTAAGGCAGCTAAAGCAAGATAACTCGAGTAAGTTAAAAACACTCATGGCTCCAAAGGCAGCTAAAGCAAGATAACTCGAGTAAGTTAAAAACACTCATGGCCCCAACGGCAGCTCAAACCTTACTTCAAAGCCAAACAGTGAGCAAGTAAGAAATCACTAACCAATTAATACCTCGATGTGACTGTCCCTTCCTTGGCATGTCGAGCAATCTTTTCTTCAACACTCTGCAAAGAATCAGCATTTATCATACACACCTAGAACATAGAAGGATGGAGGGCGAGAAGACAAAATGTCAGGTGTCTGGCAACCATCATAACCTTCCTAAGACCAAGGAAATGAGCACAAAACTCCATAACTGTCAATTTAAGAGTTACCAAATTAAAGAGATTTTACTGGTGTTGTCACAAAATTTTCTCTTTTCATAGCTATTGCAAGGAAACAACAAATCACATACTACATACACATCATCCTTGAAAGATAATAACAAATAACTCACAACAAAATGATCAAATTTTACCTCCTTCCTCTGAACAGTACCACCATACCCAGTGGCTTGACAAAACCTCCTATACAAAGGAACAGCTGCATATGTACAGCCCACCATCGCAAAAACTAGGGCAGTTAGGTACAGTAAGATCCTTTTCGATTTCCGTTCTTGAGCAGCATGGAAAACATAGCTGCAACTCAAAAAAATTGAATGAGCACTCTCAAACCTCCAATTCCTGGTGGACGGATAAGGCACCTTCTGTGAACGTAAACCAGTGGCACAACTGTTGTTCAGCCAACTTCCTATGTAAGCCCGACTAGAGCAGGTAAAAGGATCAAGAAGCTTGCATCCATTCACTATTGGATATCTGTGGGCGGAGTCAATAACAAAAAAACAGCACAACATAATTAGAAATTCAATTTCTGGGTTGTACACAGCAAACAAACAAGGTTACCTTGTGGTTGGATAACAAAAAGGGAATTTCCGAATAACAGACGGCAAGAGATAGCTGTTCCGAATAATTTTTGAAAAAGGCATCCTTCCCTACAACCATTAAATATGTAAGTGAATATAATAGCAGAATAGCAGCACCCTTCCCTACAACATTCAATAGCAACAACAACAACAACAACAACAACAACGATAACAAAAAAAAAAAGGTGTGCACAACATACACAGTTCAGATTTCTGAAGAAGCAACGAAAGAGGGAGAGGAGTAGCAGGTCGCCTAGTGCGAAAGAGAAATGGAGAGGAATTTATGAAGAAGAAGAAGGCGACCTAGGCCGGGGAGAAGGTGTTAGGTCTAGCACCATCGGAGAGGAAAAATTAGGGCTCTGACTGAACATTGGTAGGAGAAGGCACCTGTTGTCCACTGTCCGGCTAGGCAACGATGCTTAGTTACCATCGGACGATTAGCTTACCCAATGCCCACTAACTTCCATGTTAAACTAAATTAAGTTAAAAACATATTATTGAGAAAATTTTATTATTGATAAATAATTTAATACACTATTTACCATGCATAGTATTCACAATTTACAAGAATTAAAAAATTTGCAACTTTCAAAATCGTAAATTTAAGTGACCAGATGGCCACCCCAAGGAAAACAAAATCCGGTCACCCCTGCAGTCATCGCAATACGAGGCAATCATGCAGGAGGAGCTATGTCTAGCTTGAAAGATCATATTTGACTGTCCCCAAAACGGCGGCCTGGTAAGTAATCAGATCCAGCAGTGTTAAGACGATTATTTTAAAAAAAATGATTTGGGTCCTTTTTAAACGAAAATAACTTTTTTAAAAAATTAAATATTTAACTAGAATATGTGTAGTTAAATGTATTATGTTCAACAACAATGTGTATATATAGCATGTAAGCTACCTTGAATCGTGAATACCGTATTAAATTACCTTTTAAGCATAATTCCTCTTTATTTGAAGGAATAGTTTCATCTCGTTTTTTAAACTTTTCTAATGTATCTCATGCACGTGAACCCAATTAATAAAATACTATAAATTAGGATATTGTTAGCTCTTCACAACTCCAATATATTGCATCAATGGGGGTTAAGTATCCTTAAGACCTCAGACAATACAATGATAAGTCTCACACACTGCATATGTTGTATATCTTGTACATTATTATTGTGCATCGTTTGCAACTTTTGATTGATAGACAATAACCTTAAATTGTCATTTATCATGTTTAATTCATAAAAATGAAATGTTGATAAAGAATAAAACAACTTTTGGGGAATTATATACAGTCAAGGTAAAGGAGCTGTCCAGTAATAACACTGTTCCATTGTTATGATTTTTAAAAAGTTATTGGTTTGTTTTTAAAAAAAAACTCGAAAATTTACAATCCAATCCATAATTGCGAAAATCAAAATCGGCCTTTGAATCAGTGGGGGTCACTAAATCGGGCCAATTCAATAAAATTTGGTAAGAATCAGTCCATTTGACTCAGCATAAATTGGACTGATATTATAAACATTTTTATATCCTGTATGTACATAAAATATTTAATATAACAAACAGATATATAGACTAATTAATTACAATTTCACCACACTTAATATTCAAAACATCCAAGTTTAAAGAACAAGATGTCACGAAAAAATTAAGGCTCGTACACATGTTAATGGTAAAGTACCAAAATGATGTAAAAGAAAAATCTAAACTTTGCATATATATGTAACAAATTTATAAATGAACATTCCCAAGCTACAAATAACAAGAAAAGAACCACTTGGTTTAAATCACTAGACAATTTTATAAATAAAAGAGATTATTAAGTAGAACTTAGACAATTTAGACATAAAAGAACATATTAAGCACCCGATGATTCTTTAAATCACCAAACATGTTCAATGAGTAAGCAGATGAAATCATTTTATGTACATTCAATCATCAAACAATTTTTCCACAATTAACTGCAGCTAAATTGACAGTTGCTTGGTAATACTACTGACTCAAGTATTTTGTTGGCTGTCCAGAAATTGTTTTATAAAAAAATTTCTATAAAACATCATCTTACACAAACAAAATTCTCGAGCTTTAAATGGAAGGATCAACATGCGCCCGTTAAGATATAACGCCAACCTTCAAATCATTTTAACACGGATAACAGGTTCATATTTCATCCATTATTTCATCCCCGCTGAAATCCCACGGAATGCCCTTCCCTCAATAAGAATTAATATTTCATATCTCATTCAGACATTCCCTTAAAATTAGTTATTTTCTGAACATTACGGTTTATATTCACTCAATACAAATAGGTTTACCTAATCAGATCAAAATTACTAATTCTATGGAATTAATTACAGTGTTCTTTCTATCCGTATCAGTTCCTGGTTAATTTCAATGAACAATTTTCAGATAAAAAAACTTCAAAAACAATCCAAAAAAAACAAGAAGCATTCTTTCCACCCAAAATGATGTACTGCGTCAAAAAAATTAAAAAGAAAAAATTAAGAAGAAGAAGAAGAAGAAGAAAGATAGTACTGATAAAGAGAGATCCTTGACGGCTCTAACTCCGCCGTCGACGGTTGAAAAGGTCGGTCACCAACGGAGGGCGAAGAGAGCGACAGTAGCCAGCAATCAACCGGCGGAGGGAACGGGTTTATAATTATGGTCTTCAATAAGCCGAAGAAGAGGGAAAGAACAGCCAGTGGTCGGAGAATAGCAGCGTTCGGAGGGTATAGATGCTGAAGTAGGACCGATGGTGGGCTGGTTGTTAGAGGAGGGCGGCGGTCAGAGGGGAGCGTTTGCCAGATGGGGCCGATGGTCGGAAGGCATGGCCGACGACTAGGAGAGAAAAGGTGGCTGGTGGTCGGAGGGCTACGATGGCCGTCGAAAGATGCCGGCGGTCGGTCAGAAGGTATGGCCGCCGGTGAGGATGAACCGAACGGAAGATGACGACGGATCCCTTTTACTTTTTATGGAAATAAGATTCATTTTTTTCCCGTTTTTTCAATAAAATATTTTAACTACACTTAGTGATTACTTTAACGTATTTTTTTACATAATTACTGGTGATCCTGTATTTAATTTTTATCATGAATCATGCACAATTTCGGGCATATGAAGAATTTAAAATAGTTTTTAGATGATTTTTTATTTAAAATCGTTTTTTATTCATTTAGTTTAATTATTTAAATGTATTTCAATTGTTTTTTGGATTCTACATTTAAAATTTAAGAGTTTCCTAAATCTCAACCATGGACTAATATTGGGAATGTAATATTACTTAACAGAAGACAATAATTTTATTTTTAAAATTATAATTAATTATTTTGATGTATTTTATTATTACTTTCAATTACAAATTGAATTTATTCAAATATTACAAAATTTTGATTTTAATTCCAATTTGTTCTTTTTTATTAAGGGTTTCTTCTAACTTTATATTCATAATAATCACACTTTGGTGTATGGGATGCTTTTAAAATAATTATAAAGTTTTTTTTTGTTTTCTGAATTTATTAAATTATAGATTAATCATTGATAGAAATTCCAGTTTTAAAATTTAATTGCAAACTTAAATCAATTCTTTCTTATTGTAAATTTTGATTATAATTTTCAATGTCAATTTTAAATTTCATTTTAAATAAATTTTACCTAAAATTTAAATTATAATTAGAATTATTGGTTTCATAAAGCATAATTAGGAATTTACAATTTTATTTGATTATATATAAATGATTTTAAAATGGAAAATTTTTTTAAAATGTCATCTTATATTCTATATTAGATATTTCAAATTCAATTTATATTTTTACTTCACATACAAGTCCTAATAACTTTTTTATTAGTGTTGATTAGATTAAAAGGTTTTTAATCATTTTTCATAAAAAATATCAGCAAATATTTACTTTTAATTGTTTAAAACAGGAGCTTTTAACTAAGTGCATATTTATATTTAAATTTTTTAATTTTTAAATTTCTTTATATATATATATATATTTTTATGATAATTTCAAATTGATTTCAATGAGCAATATATTTTTAAATATATTTGGAAAATTTATGTTTGAAATTATATAATTACCAATAAAGACATTTCAAATTATATATTTTTTAATACATACGAGGCAGATTAGGACTGTTTGTTAAAAAATAATTTTGTGACTTAACCGACTTAGTACTTGTTTGAATCTTAATTTTGTTGTTATTTAAAAGATTTACTAATAATTTTGAAGATTGACTATTTGTTAAAAAATGGGTCTATTAACTTGACAGACTTGATTATTTGTTTGACTCTTAATTTCATTGTTAGTTAAAAGATTTATTATTTTTTTTAGAGATAACGTGTTAGTAGAAAACCTACAATTGTATTTTGAAATAGTTTATTGGTGAAAAACCTAGAATTAAGGCAATGTTAACAACCTTCTCTATTTTAAAAAATAAGATATACTGATCATGGAAATATGTTTGTCAAAATTCACTCGTTATAATGCTCTTTGGATATAGTTTAATATAGCATATAGATATTAATTATATTTCCAACCAGCTTATTCACTATTTAAAAAATAGTGGTGTTATCTATAAAATTAATTTATAAAACATTATGTGATTAAATTATTAATGCATTAAATAATTAAGCAAAGCACAATTTTACTCTTTATAAATTAGTTTGTATATTTTGACATTTTTCCCACAAGCTAATAACTTAATAGTGTCGAGATTCAAATATATATATTTTTACAACAAAATAGGATTTTTTTTTTTTTTTTTTTTTTGTTCTTAAAGGGGAGGAGACTCGAATAGAACGGGGGTCGAGGCTGGGTTCTCTCGTGAAGAAATACTGCTCGGAATAGAAGCACGTGAGTGCTCCCGCGCGTCATACTTTTTTTACTGGGCCTTTATGGGGCCGCGAGCTGCGTTTCCTCCCGTTTGGCTGCGTCGGCCCACTTTCCGTCACTTGTTTTTTCAAATAGCCCAAAAAGCCGTGCAACTCGACCCGTGGGCCTACCCGCCCTCACCAACCCACCAAGCCCGTCCGCCCCCATCACTTCCACTCCTCTAATAATAAGCACCTTCACCTCCCCACCGTCACTAATTACTCCATACATATATATAGAAACCATCGAATTAGTTCATTTCAAAATTTCATCGTTTTATCTTGTTTAACAGATCGAAAAATCAAACCTGTATTATTAGCGAACCGAAAGTCAATCCTAAGCTAACGCCGAACTCAAAAAAGTTTGAATTGCTTGTTTAGGGGTGATCTAAATTAGGAGAAAAAACAAGAAGAAAAAAAACCCCCCCTTGCAGGAGCCTTCAAAGCTTCCCCCTTTCACATCACTACTACCTTCAGCCTTCAGCCTTTAATGAGCAATATATTTTTAAATATATTTGGGAAATTTATGTTTGAAATTATATAATTACCAATAAAGACATTTCAAATTACTTTGTATTTTAAACTATGGATTTTCATGCATTGTGATTATTCATATATTATTAATTAATTTAAATTTTGTTGCACATTTAAAATAATAAAAATTTAATGTATAACTTTTAACTAATTAAAGAGTATTTAGGTGTAAAATTGATGATGAAATGTTCGGTTGAAGGTTTGAATCTTTTTCCATGTAGGACAATTCACATTTGATATTCAACGTAAATATTTAGTTTTAACGTTCACAAAATGATTTGTCATGAATTTTCAACTAAAAATTTGTAAATATTTTTAACTAAATTTTGAAATAGTAAAATTATTATATATATATATATTATATGTATTTAAGAAAAAAGTGTTTTTAATGTTATGTATTTTTAAATGCTATTTTTTAATAAAGTTTAAAAAAATATGTCAGGGATGGCCGAGGCAACTAAACTAGGTTTGTCACTACGGTCAAAATAAAGAAGTTAATTTATATATTTCGTGTGTATACTAATAATTCATATTTTGTTAAATTATAATTATAATTATTATTTATATATAAGACATACTTAGTCTTTATAACATGAGGTTTATTCTTATAGTCTGAAAATGATTTTAATTTGAAAAGATTCGAATGAAATCAAATTGACTTGAGAATGACCCGAACTGAGAAAGATAATAAATGGATAAAATTTAAGAAGAAGTTGGAGCTCTAATATTGTGGGAGTTAAAAGCGTTAGATGGTGAGGACAATTTTGTTCAAAGTGATCTAAATAAATACTAACTATATATTGCTGTATCAAACTGATATTAATCCGTCTCAACTCTGATCGGGTCAAATCAAATGAACAATTGCGAGCTGAATCCCGCCTCATGCAATAATAAATTAATATTTCAAAAGGAAGTCAAAATTTGAATCAAATCGGGGTGTATAGAAAGTTCGACAGCGCGTGGGGACCACCCGCAGCTTCCCCCGTTTTAATGGTAAGGTGCCAATGACTCTGGGCGCCTGGGAAACACGATTTCCCAACCGCGTACCGAACCCCTTCTATAAATAGCTCTCCGTAAGTACAAATTCTCGTGGCCTACTGCCCAACCCCGGCGATGGCCACGAACCCGGAGAGAACACCGGCCACTGCCGCCGACGAATGCGGAACGGACGGCGAGCTACGGAAGGTGTTCGACCGGTTCGACGCCAACGGCGACGGGAAGATCTCGTCGTCGGAGCTGCGGGCAGTGCTGGTGGCGCTCGGCTCGCAGCCGCCGGCGGGGGAGGTGGAGCGGATGATGGCGGAGATGGACAAGGACGGGGACGGGTACGTGGACGTGGAGGAGTTCTGCGAGTTCCTCCGACAGGGCGGCGGCGGCGGCGGCTTGGGAGCGTCGGCGGCGGAGGACGAGGGGAGCTTGCGGGAGGCGTTCAAGATGTACGACGCAGACGGGAACGGGAAGATCTCGGCCAGGGAGTTGCATAAGGTGTTGAGGGGGCTGGGCGAGAAGTGCTCCATGGAGGACTGCCGGAGGATGATCTCGTCGGTTGATTCCGACGGTGACGGGTACGTGAACTTCGCTGAGTTCAAGAAGATGATGAACGGTGGCTCCAACTAGGGTATATACTGCCAACCAAAAAAAAAAAGGCTATCTTTTTTTTTTTCCTCACCCTCGTTTGTTAGGTGAAATTAGGGCTAGGATTTTACTTTGCTAGGGAAAATATTTGATTTCACAAGGGCCTTAGACTGATGAAACTGATGCTAATTTTACTTCCTCATGTTGCTTAATTTGTGAAAATCAAAGCTAGGTTTTTATTAGTTGGTCGAATCAAAAGCTTAGTTTCTCATGATATATACAAATTAGATCTTAACTAATATTGTCCAGAAATTGGAGGAAGACTCTGAATTTCTTTTATCCATGGTTGGCTTCTTAATTGATTTCTAGGTTTGGGCATCTAACAAATAAATTAAACTGTAGATTGAATACTTTGGTTCATGCCGCTTTCTCTAACATATTATTTGTTTAATTTTTAACTATAGAAAAATTGATTGCGTTGTAGTTATAATAAAGAAAAAATAACTATTCGGTCTTCCCGTATATATTTCTATATATCACCCTCTTCATCAGGCAGTGCAAAAGCAATCTATTATGGTGAAAAATTGTAAAGCACGAAGGGGGAGCAATTACAAATTTTTATTCAATTTAGGAGTAATTGAAAACATAAAAGGGAAGGACTTGAATTAAGAACAAACAAGGCATCCTTGAAAACTCGGTAGGATAATAGATTTGTGTATGGAGGGGAGATTTGCTTTACCACTTGCTACAATGAACCCCGTTTTTTATTAGTTCAAATCACCATAATCAATAGAATGTAAAAATTATCAACTCAACAGGTAGTTAAGTTCCCCAAATTGTTGTGATTCACACCAGCTATGAGTCATTGAGGAATACTGTGGTGACCCCTTTTTGCATAAAAGCATTTCCCAAACTGTGGGGATGCACACAGATTAGAGTTGTTACAGCATAGCAAATCCAATTCTATGCGTACGGCACTTGTAAAATATATCATGCCTATTTCACACATTGATTTAAGGTTTGTTTTTTGTTTTGAATCATATTTTGCGAGGTTGAAAAAGATATTACTCTTGAATCTTAGTTATTATGGAATATAAATTATAATTTTAAATATTATATTATCTCACCTTATTTTTCTCTACGGTTGAAGCTTTTGTATCATTTTAATCAATATAGTACTAATAACTTATTTTTTATTGAAAATTTTGACATTTTACTTGGTATTTAATAAAATATTAATGATAAAATATATTTTTAATATTTAATAAAATATTTTATTTATAATTTGAAAATATAATTAAATTTGGATTCACCTGGTTAAATCAAATATATCCCATACCCTTACAAGTCCGGCATGGTTACCGGTCCCATGGACTCAGCTGTTTGTACGAGAGTAGCTTCTGAATTAGACTTTTTTTATAGAGCTAATTCTTGATCTCCAGTTTGGTTTTGAGATGTTTCTTTTTTTTTTAAAATATCTATGATCGACACAACAATCAAATCGGCTTTGATTTAGTTAGGTGATATAAAATTTGAAGCATAAATTTAAGATGGTAGGAAGATTAAGTTTTGAGAATATATAAAATATAATTAGACACTGCATGTTCCCCCGGTAACAGGCTTCAATCATGTATCAGATGTGTTTCATATAATATAAATAAATATGTAGTATATCAAAGTCAATCGAAGCGAGAGAAGCAGTACGTAATCGAGAAAAGCCCCGGCCCAAAGTCCCTTGAGATTTTTAAGGCCAGAGAGTGAAGACTGCAGTGTTAGAGTAGATTTAAAAATGTTGTGCTATCAGAAACGCAAAACCATTTTTTATGTACAGGACAAATAGTACTGATCAAGTAGATTTAATGGGCATCAAGAGACGAACCAATAGTGTGTTGGTTCATCCATTAAACACTGGGTTTATGTCATACCCCGAACCATTATCTTCTTGTGTATTTTTTATTTAACTTATTCATATTCTTATTAATAAAAAGTGAACTAAAAAAATTAGAAGGTTCAACCAATCAAAATATTAAAAAAAAAATAGAATTATTATAACTTATCTTTTCCCTCAATTAAAATTTATCTTTCAAGTTAGCAAAGTTTATTTCTGATATACAAAATTATTGTATTTTATTTTATTATATTAATAAAATTAAAATTTATCTCTAATATTGGCTACATATCATACTCGATACAATCTCTTACAATTTAAATGATAAAAATTAGATGTGGTCGAATCAACCAATCTTGCTTATTGGACACATATCATAAGGGATGTAGTCATCAATCACAATTATGGGAACGTAGGAAGTTACTGACCAGAAAGGGTCCTTAGTTGAAGTTGTAGTGTGGTTGTTCTAAGGGGTATTAATCGAGCGAATCAAGTCAAGTTAAATCATGTTCAAGCTCAATTTTATTATTTTGAGTTTAAGTTAAATTCAAAAAAATTTGGAGTCAAATCGAGTTCAAATCGAACATGAAAAAATTTAAATATTATATATATATATATATATATATATATATATATGTGTGTGTGTAATTTAAATTAAAATTAGTTATAAAAAAATTAAATAGTTTAATTTTTATTCAATTATATAAAAGAGTTTGTATGGGAACAAATGTTTATATTATCGTGTAAAAATCTCATTACAGTATAATTATAACAGAATTTGTAAATATTATCAGTTTTTTAAGAAATTATTAACATACCCTTATCTTTATATTAAATAAATTATTTATACATGGGTAAAATAGGAATTAAAAATTAACAATGATCAAAATACCCTTAAATAACTAAAATACCCTTGTCTTTATATTAAATAAATTATTTATGTATAGATAAAATGAGAATTAAAATTTGACAATGACCAAAATGCCCTTATATTATAAAAATACCTTTAATTTTATATTAAATAAATTATTTTTCTATAAATAAAATATGAATTAAAAATTAATAATGACCAAAATACCCCCTTATCCTCCCTCCGTCGCCGCTGCCCATTCGCTCCGGCGAGGCAGGGCGGAGCCGCCGGGGGAGGGGAGTAGGGAGGCGGCGGGTCACCGAGG
>JAVDBV010000072.1:0-16726 GCA_032619315.1 Piper longum
CAATGCCTTCACCCTTTAAATCATAATCATCATCATCATCTACACCATATTCCAGCCATGCTGCCTAGGCCAACATGGCTGGAATATGGTGTAGATGATGATGATGATTATGATTTAAAGGGTGAAGGCATTGATGAAGATGATTTGATGCAGGGCATATCATATTTACATTGACTTATGTTAGTATCTTGTTATTTTTGAAGTCTTATATTAGTCCTCATTCAGTGATGAATTTTATTGTATTTTCGAAATGACTTTTAATGCTATTACGAGGTTGCTCAATTTAGGTCTTTTTTGGGTTATACCAACCTACTTCAGACATTGTAATGTGCTGTTATGGAATAAAGTTCTTGCTTTTGGTTATCTTGTTCATGTTAACTTTGATTCATGTTGAGTTTTCTCTTCTTTTGTCTAATTCTCCTTCCTTAGTTTGTTTATCAATTTTCTGGAGCTAATCCTCCATTATGATTCCTTTGTTAATATTGGATAGCTATTGATTCAGGGTTTTGAATACTGCCAAGAGTATAATCATTGAAACAAAGTATGTCCACAATGCGAAGGATGCTGTCATTGATTTATCAAAATCTGATACTTTGAAAAGTGTGAGTTCTTTATGACTTTATGTTTTACATTCTTGCCTCTAGCATAAATCACTTTGTAAGGATGTCTAACCTAAGATTTTTATGAGCTGCAGATAAAAGATGCAGGTTCCTGTTCTGATCTTCACAAAATTGTCGGTGAGGACTTCTGGCTGGCTACTTCTTGCAGCAGTTTGGCGTTTAAGGGGTATGGCCATTTTAGAATGTTGGAAGTACTGAATTTTATTGATCAAAACAATAAAAAAATATCACCAACGTTAATGCTACACATGGGCTGTGGTGGTGCAGGAAACTTATGAATGGTACAAGAATCATAGTCCAGAAAATGTACAGCCAATCTTTCTGCCATTTAGCCTCTTCTGAAGGTTTATCTTATAAATGGTATGACGTTGAATTTTTTTGCAGAGGAGTAAAAGGGTTTGACTTTGCTATTCAAACACCTTGTACACCTGCTAGATGGGATGACTATGATATGGAAATGGAAATGGCCTGGGAGGTATGTTGTTTTGCTATCTACATTTAGATCAAGTCAATCAGTGCATGACTTATGCCACTTGGTCATGTTTATGCAATTCTATTCAGGCTCTATGCACTAGTTACTGTGGCGAGGTTTATGGTTCAACGGATATCAAAATGCTTGATCAAGTTCATGATGCGATTCTGAGAATGACATATTATTGGTAAGCAATATGAACCCAAATATGGTTAATTTTATAAAAAAAATTGGCATACAGGTGAAAGATTTAAGTAATCTTCCAGTTGCATTTGTAAAAGTGCATGTTCGTTGATTGTCCCCTTGGCATTCAAGTCATGGAATTCAAGGGATCTGGAAATTTTGGATCAAGAGAAATGTATTTCGTTTCAACTATTTTGCAGGTATAATTTCATGCCCTTATCACGAGGATCTGCAGTAGTCGGTTACGTTGTCTTGCTAGGGCTGTTTCTTGCTACCAACACTAGAGTTACAGCGAAGATACCACAAGGCATACAGGTAGACTGGGAGGCTATATTGTCTTCGCATTATGAAACCTTTGTAGATAGAGTTAAGCCCTGGCTATTCCCTTCTCTCAAATTTGATTCATCATGGAAAAATCTTCCTGATTTAACATCCACGTTCAGTACAACTGGATCTGTTGTTTCGGCACTGAGTACTTACAATGACTAAACAGTGTTCTGTGTATCTCTTTCCCTTCGGTAGATAAGTGTTGTGGTTTTATTTTTCATTTGTTGCAACAAAAAATAATAAGTCAGTGTTGCCCGCTGGTTGTGTTGTAAAAGATGGGTAAGCAAAGCTTCTATCCAGGAAGGATCAAGTTTAGGTCGCCATTGTTTATTACCTTTGATGATAACGACCACCCCCATGTGTCATTACTCATTTTCTTGTTTAATTTTTTAACTCATCTTTGTAGTTTTCAGATCTTACTGGAAGCAGAAAAGGTGAGAATAATGACGGCAGTCCTTACTCTTCATCAAGGTAAAGACTTTTTTAGCCGCGCACGTCTACCTGCTTGGGGGCACTAATGGGATGCCAGTTTGCCGGTGTTAACTGGCCACTTCCATCCGTCTAGTGACGGCCACTTGGCCTACGGCCAGCACACACCAGCAGGCACCCAGACGCGTTGTGGCTAAAATTTTATTTCTAATCAGAGTGTTTTGAAAGTTTGAAATGGTTTTAGGACCGCGCATGGATGTTGGTGGATGAGAACGTTAGTTATTAAAGAAATTAAAAGGTTGGCAAAGTCTGAGTTGGTAATCAAGATCCCTGGTGGTTAGTGAGAATGAAATTAAGTGAAAGCGTGAATCGTATTTATAAACATAATGTACGATTCACACAATTTGACTTTTTTTAACTGAAAACCTAGGATTGAGATTCAGATTCTCTGTGCAATCTAATTCACACTCATGTCACAAGAATTAAAATAAAATAAAATAAAGTAAAAGGGCACCCTCTTCTCCAACCGTAGCAGTTGCCCAACTCCTCCCTTCCCCCTCCCCTCTCCCTTCCTCTCATACCCTCCTCCCCTATTCCTTTCCCTCTCCCTCATTCCTCCCTCCTTCAATACAATACCTTTGGGATAAGAGGATGATGATGATAAAAAAAGGATGGTATTTATATTTGTTTGTGTTTTCCATGGACTCGCTCTTAAACTTGGTTTGGAGTCGGATTGCTTTACAGCCTGCACTCTTCTGAAAATGTACCCTGGGTGGAAGATGGTTGATGGATGGAAAGTTTTTGAAGCTATTACAATACAAAGATGCTGCATCATGGTCTGCTTTGATTTAAGGCTGCAGTGGAAGTGGTTTTCAAGAAATGGGTCTCCACATTTCTGCGATTTCATGGAATTTGGCCCATGTGTGGACGACGTCACTATCATCAGTGTGTTGGGTATTTACACCAGTTTAGTGATGCTTGTGTTTGGTAGGCAGGTTCACTGTCTAAGCATTAAAACTGGCTTGGAAAGGAAGGTCAAGGTCCAGAACTCAATGATCAATATGTATGCAAAGTGTTTGGGAATCAAAACGTTATTTCATGGACAGCCACGATGGATGCTCATGCGAGAAAATAAGAACAGCAGAATCAGATGAAGTACGCTACTGTTGAAGAAGGAAAATTTTTATTAGATGAAGAAGATAATTTTTATTATGTACTAATACAAGCAGAGGACATGAATTTGTTAATAAACAATTTAAAGATCGTGTTTTATGATATCTGAGACGAGTGTGTTCAATTAATGTGAAACAATCGATATTTAAATATGTAAACTTTTATGTTTAATATTTGTGATAATCATGTTTTGATAGTTATTTTCTTATTTTGAATTTTATAAAGTTGAACTTAAAAGGCGTGCCATATTTTTTATTATAATTGATTGGATGATGTTATCAATTTATTAATTTAATAGGTAAATAATTATTATATAAGCTTGGAAGCCATTAATAAATTTAACAAATTATATAAATTTTATTAATAATGTATAAATTACATACACATCAAATTTTAACTATCCTTACTAACATGTTAAATCAATCTATAATGAATTTATAACTTTATTTCATTAGCAGGAGGTACAATTTGATTTATAGTATATTCATAGTAAATTACTTTTTATAGTATAAATCTAGTTTAACGTGGTGAATCACATTCACACTTTTACGACAATAATTGCCCCTAAGGATGAGCAGAGTTCAAATTGTTAACTGAAATAATTGACCCAACCGAGCCGAAAAATAAGTTTAGTTCGGCTTCGACAAAAATGGGTTTGGTTTTTGGTATTGATATTGGGGCAAAAGTAAGAGGCAGTTAAATATCGATTAGCAACCGAACCAAATTGAAACCAACGCCCAAACCGACCTCAACCCCCAATCCTAGCCCATCCCTGACAGCTATATCTTCCTCTCCAACTCCTCGCCATTGTCTCCCCATCTTCCCCAACACTGGCCTGCCTGGCCACCATTTATATCTTCCCAATACAGTTGAAGGCCGGCAACCTAACAAGTACAGCGGCGCCGTCTGTGTCCGACGATATGACGAGGCCGATGGTGTGCTTTGTGTCCTATTATTTTTGTCCCATCACCTCTCTCAACCTTTTCGCCACTCCCACTTCTTCGGCGACCCACCATAGTCATGACCCCCACCTCCTCTCCTTCTCTCCCTCCTCCACTTCGCCTCCTATAACACGACCGACCCAATATCTTCTGCTGTCGTGGCTGCCCTCCCCAAAATGAGGTTCCTTTACAGTGATTATTAGTCGATTGGGAGAAATTTTGGTGTTTGAGGAATTGTCTCCCCCATCTGACGCCATCTCCTACTTCGAGTTAGGGTCAGGTTTTGGCGGTTATACCTAGTCAGCCTGCATAAAAAATACGGGTAGTCGGTACTATCAATGTAGTGAAACAACTTACCAAATTCTAATAAGTGTTATAGTTGCAAACAATAATCGAACTATGGTGTATGGTGTGCCAAGGTGCACTGCTGAGACAAATAGCGGCATTTGGATTGGAATTTGGAGTTCCGAGCATGACGTTAGGTGCAGCACCGAGATGCCTCAGAATGGAGCAGTTCCGGTGTAAATACTGGAAACAGGTGCTGGTGGTCGGGCAGATTACCGAGCATTGTGACCGAGCAGAATAGCGGGCATCGGTGGAGTGAGGCGCTATAGTGCCGAGCGTACCAATATCCTGTGCCAATATATGTAGCCGGACCAGTGTTTGGTCGTTACCAGTCTATGGAGCGGTACAGGGCATTGGGCGCCACCGAGAGTTGTATCCCTACCAGGTTAGGGCGCTACCAGTCAATGTAGCGGAACCAGGCAAGGTTCGTGCTGGTCCACGGAACGGAATCCAGAGATGGGAGTTCTGATCTAAGGAGCGGTATGGGTAGCGATAACTAGTGCAGTGTGTGGGCGCGACCGAACCAGATTGTGGAATTCTTGTGAAGACCAAATCCCAGTAATTGGAGCGAAATTCCGAGGAGGGTCCCGGAGGACCAAATTCTGGTATTGGGTGTGACCGTTGTGCTAGAATGATGGAGGTCTGGACTTGGCTGTGAGTAGGCTGGGGTCGAACCAGGTGGGTTCGACCATGTAGCCGACATGCATTGAAGGAGTTGTGGTGGTCCAGAATTGCTGATAAGGATGGATGCAACAAACTCATGGATGATGATGAACCTCAGCCATGGGATCAAACTTGGACGTGATTAAGCCTAAAGTTGTGACGACATGGGGAGGATCTTGGGTAATCTTTTGAAGATAAAGATGACGGAGAAGATTGAGGTTTATCTAGAGTTAGAGAAGACGTTGGTTGGAGTTCTATATAAGGTAGAAGCCTCGTGTAGAGGAGAAGGGAAGAGAACGTCTGGTTGGAGAAAAACCTACTAGGAAGAATAGTGTTTCGAGTTCTTGTGGAAAAGAACTGCCGAGATTTGGAGGGGAAACGAATTGGAATTGCTGCAACCAGTTAGTTTTGACGCAGGGGCTAGAATTCCATATCGAAGATTGTTGGAGTAGTCTGATCGACTGGAATCGCGGTAGATACTATTAACGTTCTTTTTCAACTCTGTTGCCTTTATAGTGGGCAAGAATTGCATGTAATAAGTTGATCCTTGGGGGACGACTGGGAATTGAGAGTGAGGGGGGTGTCCTCACGGTCTCTTGCGTGGTTGAGAGGCAAACTCGTGGGAGTTGCTTGTCCACAACTTGCAGGTAGTTTGGGTAGAGATTGCTTGTAATCCTTTGTTTCTGTTTTGAATAAAGACTGGGAAAGGGTTCCCGTAATATCATTGAGTTAGTGTTTGAATTTGGCATTGAGCGCCAATCCTAGGATTTTAGGATTTGGAGCGGTTTTGTGAGTTGGTAGCGATACGTGTGCTGAAACTGGGTAACAGTATTTAGGCCAATAGACAACATTGCTTGGTGAGTGCGTGCTAGTGTATGCATTGAATTTCGTATTTGACAGGTGGTTAGTATTGCCAACAGATATTGCTATTTGGGGCAGTCGATAGGGTATCTGTGCCGGCTGCGTGTTGGTGAGTTGCGGGATTCTTTGGGATGGGAAAATCGCTTCCGTATTACTGATTTGGTTGCATACTGCGCTACTTGTGGATGGCTAAGTGTTCCCTGGAGGGGAGTACGCTATTTTAGGCGCTGTGTAGAGAACGAAAAATTCTACCACGAATTAGCACTGTAACAGCTTGCGACGCCCTCCACCACCGTTGAGACCAACCGCCTTCAACGTTTCCTAAAATTTTGGTTATTGTCCAAAATCAAACCGAAAAGATTGAATTATTTCAGTTTGGTTCAGTTTTCAATAATAACCAGCTTTGGTTCGGTTACATTTTTTTGCTGCCCAAACCTTAGTTCGAAAATTTAGAGTTTGGAACTGAATCGACCGAATACTCGGCCTAATTTGGCCTTTTGATTGGGTTACAATCATGTCTTTTAACAAGTTTGCCTTGATTAATTATTGACTATTTCTTATAGTGAAGAAGTTGATCATTACAATACAAAAAAGGATTAGTTGTGTTGTTCGTTGAAAGACAACGATTTATGTAAACGTAATCTCTAAAAGCATTATAAAAAATCAAAACATGTGGTATAAGTTAAGATCAATCAATGACTAAGTGGAGATCAATCAGGGATAAATCTAGTAAAAGAATAATTAAGGGCCAAAGTTAATTGTATTTATTGTTGTAATGACCCGCCCCTTTCGAACTACGAACCAAGTGTTACTATACGAAACTAAATGTCTTATAAATTAATTTTCAATATTTTAACATAAAATATTAACTCTAAATAATCTAAACCTCATGAACCGAACTAAAATCTCACTGTCATGCAAAGAAAGAATAGTATAACAACATAGTCTTCTAACTGTCCCGACTCTAGCCATCCTTCTATGCTCATACCTGCAGAGGTAATTTCACGTTAATAATAAAAATACTAAGTCATATAATTACAAAAAAATGTTAATATATTCTACTTTTAGTGATTATGAGCTTTTAGTGATTATGAGCTTATGCAGAGGTCTTAATATACTGGGAAGGTGGCTGCCCATCTAGTTACAATCCTATATATACACACACATACTACGTGACCCTCGGCCTGTAGTTACCGATATTTACTATTGACTCACATTCTTGGTATAACAAGTGCATAATAAGCCGTCTTATACCATTGTGTCATGCCACCCTTTTCAGCATGAGGGCAAGTATTTTGTGGGTACTGTCATGTGTCAGACTGAGTCAATTTTTTGACTCCGGTTACACTCGGTGCATAGTGGTCAAACGTGGGCTTAGGCCGACCAAAACTCCCAAATACGAAGATATGACATTTTGTGCGTGCTGTAGCATAGTGCCTGAGACTCCCAAATATGAATAAATGGTATTTTATGGGTGCTACAACATCGTACCTGAGACTCCCAAATATAAATATATGATATTTTGTAGATGACTCATGTTGGACTGAGTCAATTCGTTAACTCTGATTGTGCTCAGCTCATGGTGGTCGGATATGAGCTCAGGTCAACCAAGATTCTCAATTAAGAATATATAACTGTTCGAGTAATTATATGAACCTAAAATTTTGATGAGACACATGTAACTATGATACACGATCATAATATGAATAAAACTTCTCGAAAAACTTCCTTTTTTGAGTTAAATATCCTCAGAAATTATCAAGTTGATGTTTTATTTACCATAAAAAAAATTCTCATTTATATAGAAGAATAAGTGTGGAATTCAAAAAATCAGCACATTAAATTTTATTAAAAAAAGCGTAATAATTTATAATTATATCATTTGTATGTTAATGAAAAGTTAAAAAAATTGATTGTTGAATTAACGCGAATGGGTTTCAATCATAAAAATTGAATAAATAAAATTTATTTAAAACTATTATATCGATACTTTGAGGGTTATAATTGATAATTTATAATATTAATTTAATTAAATATTATTTTTGATTCATTATAAGATTTACAAAATCCTAAACAAAATAACTTAATTATTGTTTTTAAAATTTTATAATTATGGTCAAGTATACAAACATAGTTAATATGCATGACCCAATAACTCGATAAAGTTAAATTGGTTTCACTGAGACAAATAATAATAATAATAATAATAATAATAATAATAATAATAATAGTAGATAAAACTATTTGAAGTAAAAATTATTCAAATGTAGCAAACTTGACTACTCTGTAGAGCCAAGTAAAAATATATCCTTAAGCTTTGTTAATATAAGAGTATTGATTTTTAGTGGAATATTTATTCAAGCTTCAAAATAATTTGTACAATCAAATTAACTTAATTTTATAGTGATCAACAGATGGTTTAAAATTTGAAACTTGTGTGTGCTTGTTGTGTTGGGCAGGTGAGAGTTTATACCAACTGAAATACCCTTAATTCTGTTAGAATTTTTACGATTGGGTTAGATTATATTTAAACTGATTAATTCGTAAAATTCGAATTAAAAAAAAACATGAATATTATATATCAAGAAAGAGATATATATATATATATTATTAAATTTGTAGCTAATATAATAAAAATAAATGAATGAATGCATATAAAATTTTAATAAAAAATTACATATAATATAAAAATTAGGGATGTAAACAAGCCAAGCCTACTCGGAAGGCATGGATGGTAAGCGAAGCGGGCGTTAGGCCCATGATTGGGCAAGGCCCACAATGAAAACCCTTAACCACCGATTGGTGAGCTGTCTCCCGAGCCATCATATTCCCACACCTTCCGATCCCCCCACCACCCCCCTTTCTTTTTTATTTTTAATCCTTCCATTCCACCTCTAGACATCTCTACGTTCAACCCAATAATTTTTTGTGGATAATTTTATTATATTACATTATAAAAAGGAAAAAAATTAGTATAGTATGAGAGTGGGTATTTTTTGGATGATGAAAATAATTCTGCCTACATTACAAAAACATATAATTATATTATCTGAATGAATAGACACATTTTACATGCCGATCATGTTACTGTACTAGCTGCTCTGTACTAAATATTGTCTATTAAAAATAAATAGTCCTTCCTTAACGGTTTAAGTACCAGAGGTTCGATTGATCATTTCGCTTATTTATGGAGTTTTTTTTTAAAAAAAAATATTTTATTTTATTTAAACAGGAAGATGGTGACGATGAATCGATGGTATCATATTTTGGTAGAGGTGAGTGAATGAATCGTGAAGGCATTGATTTTAGTCGGACACGACATTCGGGCAAAGGCGACGTTCTCTCTAAGGTTGGTGTGGGCCCCGAGTAACGCGGGACTGGGCTTGTCTTGTCGGCTTATGTTTTCTTCCTTATTTAACGACGTTTGGTTGGGTGGCAGTGGGATCATTCATTCCTTCATTCACTCACGCTCCCATAAATCATCCGCGCCGCTGCTCCTCCTACCCGACGGCCATGGATTCCCCCAACCCTCGGTTACTGGCATTCGCCCTCTTCTTCGTGTCCGTTTCCGTCGCCGGAGTCGCCGCCCAGGCCCCTGCAGCCTCCCCCACCGCTACTCCCACCACACCAGCACCCGTCGCCGCCACCCCTCCTCCCACTACGCCGCCACCCGTCCCTCCTCCCACTACACCGCCACCCGTCGCCGCCACCCCGCCTCCCACTACGCCGCCACCCGTCCCTCCTCCCACTACACCGCCACCCGTCGCCTCACCGCCTAAGCAGGCCGTTCCGACCCCGGTGACCCCACCTGTCTCCACCCCTCCCCCCGCGCCCGTCCCAGTTTCCTCCCCGCCACCCGCATTGCCGCCTCCCGTTCCTGCCCCGACTGTCACACCGGTGGCGGCCCCCGTGGCCCAGGTACCCGCCCCTGCTCCCAGCAAGTCAAAGAAGAAGAAGAAGAAGAAGAAGCACGATGCACCATCCCCAGCTCCACTTGCCGCAAGTCCCCCAGCGCCTCCGGCGGAAGTGCCCGGTCCCTCCGCTGACGCCGCCTTCTCCCCCGGCCCCTCTGGCGTCTCCGACCAGGTACGTCGGTACAAATTATAATTTAATTTCCTACGTGCATACCCCTTCGTTATTCCCTAACTACATTTTACTATGCGGCGGTTCTCTAACCTGCGCCGATGCATGCCAACCGTCCGATGTTTAATTTAGCTGTTTACATAGTATGTGTTAATTAAGCACTAGTCTGATGTTTATAATTCCTGGACGATGCTCGCAGAATGGAGCTGACAAGATTGTAAGCTTTGGGAAAATGATGGGAGGAGTTCTCTGTGGATGGCTTCTTCTCTTCACGTTGCTCGCTTAATATATATGGGAGGCGATCGATGCAGAGCTTGGATTTTTTCTTCTTATTAATTTTTTCATCTCTATTGTTGTCATTACTAGTATCATCATTTTTGGGGATTATACATACCCGAGGGCACGAGCTCATATTCGTGTGGTTTTAATTTGTTAATTCCCACGATTTATTTCTCCCATGTAGTGTCTTTTATATGTATTATATATCCACCACTTTTTTATCTGATATATCGTTTTTTTCCATGGAGCCTTACCAGCTGGAAATGCCCAACTATTTTTTGTGCCTCATTTATGCACACGAAAAAAAAATTTCTTGGCAAGATTTAATTGTTTTTTATATTTTCTTTGAGGCACACCCAATTGTGGAAGGATGCATATATAGAAGAGTCAATGGACTAGTTTACATCGAGGATGAACATAGCGCCTCTTTATTGCAAAATGTGTGGATGATGAAAATATATTAGGAAAATGTTTCTATATATACCAAAGCGGTATATACTTTAAAGATCATGTTAACAATGAGTAATATTTATGTATTGGCACATTCTTAAAAAAAATTATGAATTGACATGGTAATTCAAAATTTAAGATTCGGATTCGACTCGATACAAGTCATAGAATGAGTAAAATAGGGTCGACTTGAAGTCATTTTAAATTAAAATTTTAAATAAATAAATAAATAAAATGTTAAATTATTAGCATTTAATATGCTTTTTCACATTTACAATTCGACTAAATTTAAAAAATAACATATTTTAACAACGTGTATATTACTTAATTTGAAAAGACAATAATAAAATATATTATTAAGGAGTCTAATTATAAAGTTTGACTTGAAGACTTGGACTAAAAGTTTTGGTTTTTGTTGGATACAAACCATGCATGGGCGCTTCTCTACCAAGTCTGACGTGTGGATTGTGGTAGATAAATGTAGGTTGTGATTACGTACGTGGATCTATGCTCCTAGACTTAGATTGTGTAGTAAGTAGCAAGTTGCCGCTTAACTAGTTATCTTTTAAAACATCAATTATTAATATGGGCATGAGCATGCGCTTGCATCTCATGGAAGTTAGCCTCAGCCCAATGGGCTGGCTAATCACTTAGAACCATACGCGGGCTTTCTTCGATAGCGAAGCTCGAGATTCGATAATCTACTCGAGATACAGGGAGGCTAGCGTAAAAATGTACCTTGATAAAATTAGTATATTTATAATATATTTTTAGACTCCATTTAGTTAGCACGAAGAAATTTAAATAATGTAAAATTTTTAAATGGTCAACTTAATAAAATTACTATAGATACATTCTTTTAAAAAAAATATTTTTACAATATATTTGGTGTTTAAATTAATCATAACACCCGTGTGCTTTCTAATAAAAAAAATCCCTTTTTTTTGTTCATTATATGGGCGGCCACATAATGCTATATTGATATAAAAACTCAAAAAATTATATTGTGGTTAAAATAATTAATTCATTCATAAACTTGGAAGGGTCCGCTTTAAGAACGAGTGAATTTGAAGCCACTAGCTAGTGCTTTGCAAATTCATTTAATTAAAGCAGTCACAAAATTGCTCCCTAGTCCCATGCACACTCTACCTCCTTCCAATCCCACCTCCATTTCCTCCCTCCAAACATTCCTTAGTTTTATTCCCTTTCACTGATCAAGCTACAAATTTACAATTCATGCACCCCATCTCAAGTCATAAATGATAAATAAATTAGAGGACTTTGTCAATGAGAATAAAAATATATAACAAGTACCTTTACCAATGTCAGCATCTACGTACGCAAGAGTACGTAACAAACAAAATTCACTACCTGCAGCTTTTGTCGCAAAAACCTTTGTGAGCTTGCGTCTTCGTCTTAACAACTAACTATCTCACGCTGCAAAAAACAGATCCTCTTCAAGCGGACAGCGCAGACAAAGAATGGAACACTCTTCAACTCAAAGCATCTTTCTTCTCAATCTTCGAATCAGTTTTCATCCCACAATTCTTCGGTTCCAGCTTACAACTCCTTGGGAAAGCAGCAGTTCACAATACCTTTCAACTTCCCGTTCATTCAATCTATTTTTACTTTCAATTTCATAACAAATTAATTATACGAGCACAATGCCGATAATCTACTAAAATAATAAAACGAGGAACTGTATATATGTTTGCATCATGATTAATGAGCGATGAGCCCAACCAATTAATCAAATTATTTAGTGCCTAAGGAAGAGGCCGGACAACCATTAAGTCAACGTCTTTAATCATAAAATTATGCATCCTCATGACATAGAAAACAATGACGCATTAATATTCAATTGTAGGAGGAATTTGACCACAGCATTTGGTGCATTGATAACTTGTGTTTGCCCTTGGTTAATAATATCAAGAAGTTAGGTGAAAGCAATCACCCATTTGAATGGCCTAATAGGCTTCATTGATCAGATGATGGAATTGTCAATGTTAGGCGCGCCATTCTCGTCTGTCTGTCGAATATCATATATATAAGTTAGAACAGCCACAATTGATGACCATTGCAAACATTCAACGTCTATGCTTTTTGAAATTGATACATCACAGAAGGGAATTTGATCTGCTTTCACTTTCATATAGTCAGTACTAGAATTCAAAATTTTACAGAGTCAAGCTCATGCAATGACCATCCAACTAATCAAGGTAGAGATCAATTCATGGAAAGATATAATATATATATATATATATATATATATATATATATAGACAACCAACTTTTCGGTTGAACAGGTTGCTGTAGTCATGTACTAGCTAACTACAGGAGAAGAGGGATATTGATGGGCGAATGGGAAAGCTCACCATGTGAAGGAAAGTTTGATGGGGGTCCCTTAACATTTGACAACTCTTTTAAGTGCATCTCCTCAAGCATTTCTATCTTCTTCATGTCGTCTTGTACGATTTGTAAACAGTCGGAGATGTAATTTCGTTTTCTTAAAGTATCAGTCGAAGATGAAAAAAAGGTGGAGAATGCAGAAGTTGTTTAGAGTTATCCTTCATGTTGAAAGTGGTGTCTTACCAGGAAGAATAGCTGCCATTAATTATGAGGAAAAAGATTTAAGAGGTTGCTTTTGGATTCTTGCAAGACTACCTTTTGATCACAAGTCACAGCTAGTAAAGCTTCCACTTCACTTCTAAGCTTCCTCTTAACTTGCATGACAACCTTATTCTCCTCGCCTCTATCTCTCACTTATAATCTCACCCGGCCCCAAGCAGACAAGTATTAATTTACTTTACAATTGTGTGAGATGATCATCTTGTTCATAACTTCATATGATCAAGAGAGTGCTACGTACAAAAAGCAAATTGCGAGAAACATATACACATGAACAGCAATATGCTACTTATAATGGAGAGCTACCTAAATCTTTGATTACTTTGATGAGTCTTGACCCATAGTAATTAATCACGTCATGGTCAAGTTGTTATTTTTGGCCATATATTATACATATAAGTAGTAGGTAGGTTGATAGATTTTCATGTCTTAGCGCCTCCAAAAAAAATTATCTTTTGAATTATATATCTTATTTTTCTTTACAAGTGATCAAAATTAATTATTCACGTTTTTTTCTTTGTTTCCAAAGTCAAGTTCTGCATGTTGCAAATTTGCAATATATAGTGTGAGGCTATGAGGATCCATTTCCTTGGATGCTGGTTAATTAAAGGGTAGACCCACATAATGAGGTCAACAAATATCTTGTTTACCAAATTGCCAGTGTCATTTTACCCCCTTGAAATCGAAACCCTTTTTCCAATTCATTTAACTTTGGCAACTTGCAAATATATATATATATATATATATATATATTAATTTTGATTTTATCTTTTTTTCATATTTAAGGACGAATTTAATGGCTTATTAGTTTGGTTGCGCAGTTTAACAACTGGTTACCTGAGTCTTGTCTATATACCAAATAGGGGTGAACATTCCAATAAAATTGACATAACTGAATTTCCAAACAACCTTTTGGGTCAAAAGATCTAAAATTGACCCAAAATTGATCAGATTTAATACATTTTGGTTTGGTTCAGTTTAATAGGTTTGAAACTAACTCTGGTCGCCCTTATAAAAAATAGCCAAATTTTAATATTTTTTATCATAAGTGACCAAAAAATTAAATTTATATTAGATATATTCAGATATCAAATTATTTCATATATAGTTAATGCATATATTTTAATAATATTTGACTCATAATATTTTTTATTGACATAAATGTCCTTAATCTAACTTCTAATTTTTTTAAACATATTATTCTTGCATTTTATATAATAACTGATATTTTATTTTTTTTCAAAAATTATTCTTAATGAAAATATATTAGATAAAACAAAAATTTTAATTTTTAATAAAATATGTCAAATTCAAATTCAAATTTCAAACACCAAAAAATTATTTTTTTATTTTTTATTTTTGATGGTCTAAATTTCAATTTATTTTTTACGGTTCAAAATTCAATAAAATATATATTTTTTCTTTTTAGCTCATCCATAATATAATTTTAGAGTCTATTCATCTTTTATAATTCTTATATATATATATATATATAGAGAGAGAGAGAGAGAGAGAGAGAGAGAGAGAGAGAGAAAGTCAATAAAAGTTATCCATTATCTATTTTGATATTAATAAAAATAAATTTTATGTTATTTTTATCATTAAATAAAAAATGATGAAATTTGGCCATGATTGATATAAAAGTTTTAAAAGTTGTTATATTTGGTATAATTTTGTCAATTTTGCTATTTTTGAAAGAAAAGTCTAAAATCTGACTATTTATGATATTTTCCCATTTATATTTCTGTTTAGTTTGGTTCGTTTTATTTGAAATGGAAATTTATTAAACAATATAATTAATTATTTTTTTATTATAGTCAAGAGTAAAAACTTGTTTTAACTATCATGCAAAGTTTTCTAAACATATATATAAATATTCAACATTTCAAATAAATTACAAACAAAATAAATAAATTAATAACAATTTACATAAAATCTAAATATTAAATTCTTTAAAGATTTTGGCTCATATTTCTCACCTTTGAGGAAAGTCTCTCTCTCTCTATGTCTATTCAGGTAAAAAATAATTTATCAAAACAGTATTAATTATAATTAAGAAAAAATATTTATATATTGATAAAAATAATATTTTAATTTGCTCACGCAATACATGGGATAATAACTAACATGCTATATTTATTAATTGCACATCTTTTATCGGACAATTACAAGCAACTCGGTAAGGGCTTTTGACACACACACGTGCGCATGCGCGCATGTAAATAAATATATATATTACCGTCTATATTCTAAACTAATTGTTGCGTAATATTACATTGCAGTGACCATGAGTTAACCACATGCTAATCTATGCTAAAATGACCCAAGAGCACCAACTTATTATATAAAAGTTGAATAGTAAACTCGTAAGCTAATCAATATTAAAGTTGGAACGAAAGATCATGTTGAACGGTAAAAAGGACGTTGACGGGCACGGCCAGTGACGAGGTGGCCCCACCGCCTCCATGCTAGTTAGTAGTCCAACGTTGTACGTGCAATGATACAAATACCCCGACCTTGGGAAGGCCCATTTTTTTATTTTTTATTTTTTTAAAATTTTACGGGCAAAAGCCAGGCGTGCAAATTCTTGATGAAAAATGCAAATTTTATAAATTAATTAAAAATATGTGTCTAGTATTAAAATAAATATTAAGTAATATCCTTCCTTAACAGGCCTATTTATATTTTTACATTTACAATGCATATTCCTACCGTTTACATCCCTTCCTCAAAAGTTCTCCGTGCACTTCTAATTAAATCAATAAATTTTTATATTAAAGTGTATCATAAATTCCTCATTAAAATTCCTTTGAATTGAATACAATATCCCTTAATAGGTAATTTTTAGAACAACTCATTACATGAGCCAGCATGCATAATGAATTTTTTTATTGCGCATATTAATGTTTTATTTATAAACGAACTTTCAAGACTGCAATAGCATAATGTCACATCTAATAACAGGTGGCTAAATCTAGCCAGACAATTAGCCAGAATTATTAATAACATCAGTGGCAAACGGTTAATGGTATTCCACGAAATCCTTCCTTCCTTCCTAATAATAAAACTTATATTTTCTTATATATATATATATAATATTAGAAAATAAAAATGATAAATTTATACCTTTTTCCTTTCTTATATTCCATTCATCTGCTTATTTTTTTCTCAAAATTCGATGCATGTGGTGGGTCGGGCTTTAATGTGACAAAGGGGCCAATAAAGTGAGTCACCCAATTTGTTGGGCCAACCTGATATCGAATGTGGGCCCC
>JAVDBV010000073.1:0-21592 GCA_032619315.1 Piper longum
CATCTTAAGACGCCGAGAGTAGATCCGGGTCGGCTTAACCGAATCTAGTAGATTATCGAACGGTTCGGTCGCCGGTAGCATTTCCGGGTCAGTTCAAGGGTGAACCGAGTCGGGGTGTTACACGCGTGGACACGTTTGGAGCTTCTACCGGGTCCGTTTAGGAGTCATCTCTGTTTTACGCACTATTCCATTGCATGTTTGGTTTTCTACTCGCAGGACAAGTTAAGTGGAGTTTTATTGGATCCCATTCAACTCGGGCCATTTAGGAGAACAGTTTTCCGAGATTAATAACCCTCGAGGATTGGATCCCTCGAGTATGTTTTCGAAAATAAAATCCACCGCAAGTTACCTTCGGGCCTATTATATTAAATTCCCTACCCAGGCTTATATATATGTATAATTTTCGTGTTTTCAGTGAGAGATGGAAAAAGGGAGGCGGCCATGGCTTTAAATAAGGCATGTGTTCGTCTTCGGGTTGATGTTGGGGAGGACCCACTTCATCCCGAGGGATGCAACTAACTCTGCGTTTGAGTTCCTCACACCCAGAGAACATGGAGGTTTACGTGTATTATTTAGTACAGCGTATGTCCGGACTTGTGGTTCAAAGGGTAATGAAGGCGACTGCCTGAGAGTTCTCGGCCTTCGGCTCAAGACCAAGAGTAATATGGGGGACGTAGGGGCTGAGATGAACAAGAATGAGATTTGATGCAAGACGCAATATATGAGATGGCCAAGGAAAGAGAATGAGATGAAAAGGGGATGTTGTCGACTCGAGAGCGACGACTCCCATTAGTGCCCTTGGGAGAGTTCTTGAGGAAGTATATGATGTTTTTGTTCAACAGAAGGGTTAGCTCTCCTGTGCCAGTTTGATATTAGTTATTTTTTGTACCGCTAACACTCGTTATTGATGGCCTTTATAATATATGTAGGTGATGAATTTGATCGGATGTGTTAGCTTGGACGGAGGAGCAGTGAGGTCTCTTGCCACACACACATGTTTGATGATTGAGTGTTTTCTCTTTTGTTTATGATTTTATTATATTGAAATGGATGTGAAAAAAATGCAAAGAGATGATGATACGTTGTGATGGAATGTTGACATGATGATATGATGTGAGTTATGAAGAGGATGTACAGGTGGGCTGAGACCCAAGTGCGAGAATGAGTATATAGTAGATTATATTCTGTGAATGAAATTGTTGATATGTCCATATCTAGTTGTATATATCATTTTAACAGGGTGGCCCCTAATTGCACTTTTAGGGGAGGTTCTGTCCGTTTTTACTCGGAATTTCTCTTTGATTTTATAGCATTGTGTTGATGTGTGTGAATTAATTATCAAGTCATATATGTAGTACCATGTTAGGATGTTTGTGCATTCATCCATGCATATAGAGAATTGTATCTTCATCTTAAGACGTCAAAAGTAGATCCGGGTCGGCTTAATCGAATATAGTAGATTCGCGAACGGTTCGGTCGCCTGTAGCATTTCCGGGTCGGTTCATTGGTGAGCCGAATCGGGGTGTTACAGCTCATGTCTGAGAGACTTGGCTCCTATACTTAGGGCCAGTACGGAGGACGTAGAGGGCAGAAAGGAATAAAATTAATGCGAAAAACGATAGAGAAATAGCCAAAGTATGAGAATGAAAAAGAATAGAGACGCGACCACTTGAAGGCAACGACTCCCATTAATGCCCTTGTGAGAGTTTTTGAAGAAGTATAACATTCAACAGGAGGGTTAGCTCTCCTGTACTAGTTTGATATTAGTTATGTTTTTCGACCAGTAGCACTCGTTACTTTTAATATATATGTAGGTGAGAATCGCTACGGAGGAGTAGCATGGAACCACACACACATGTACCTACCATGTGTAATATTTAATGATGGTGTGTTGATACTGTGTGAATAATAATAATCAGTTTGTAATATGCTTTGATAAGATGTCCATGAAACGAGTAGATGAACATGTCATGATAGATTGTCATGTTTTATATTACTTTGATAATAGATATTTTTCAAGCATAGATATTTTTTATATATAATATATATAAAAGTAGATAATATGTATAAAAATTACTTAAGACAGGTTGTATTTCTCATTTATTGTTTTGTTCTGTATTTGCTTGCACATTATAACATACATGTAGGTCCGTGCTAGAACCCAAGCATCTCATCCATGCATTGCATGTTTGCATTTTCGTCTTAAGACATTAAGGGTAGATCCGGGTTTGACTTAACTAAATCGAGTAGGTTAGCAAACAGTTCGGTCGCCGATAATATTTTCGGATCGGTTCACGAGTGAACCGGAATGGGGTGTTATAAATAATTTCCTCGAAAAGCTTCTTGGCATTAGTGTGATTTCAACGGGAACACAATTTCAAGAGGTTCAAGTGAAGGAAACTATTGAACCTGTACAATTGGCCCAAAAATATAATTAGTTTCCTTCAACCCTTGCAGGACGGAAACATATATTGCCTACTATAAAGACATACCTCATTCTTCGACCAAAAGCGTTCCAATACCCATTCTCGGCATCAAACCTAATCGCTCCCGTCAAGCTCCTCTCATGAAACTTCTAAAAAGCAGGGCAGGTAAGAACCGCATTGATTTCACAAATGCACCATCATCTTAGTGATGGCAAATAAGAAATAAAAGCCCAACTAATAATTTCGAGCTAGAAAATATTCAACTCCTTAGAATAGAAATTTTTTTTTTGTCAAGCTTCAACTTACCATTTTTTTCCAAAAAGCATCATCACATTTATTAGGGGAGAAATGGCGGCAGAGAGAAGAAGGTAGAAGACGATCAAATTTATAATGGCCAATACTCACTAATATTATAGTTGTAGTAAATACTAATTCTAACGTTAATACTACTTCTACTACTACTTACAATAAATAATAATAATAATAATAATAATAATACAATAATACAAGAGTAATATAAAAATTGAGGTTTTTGTGACGTACCTAAGATCCTTACTGTCAATCAAGAAAAGAGTTACAACAATTAGCCTCTAATAAGCTAAAAAAAAAAACAAAACTCACCATTTTTTCTCTATGGCCCAATTGTCCATTTTTACAATGAGTTAAACCAATTTTTAATAAACTTAAATAAATACATAGCTTATTAAGGCTCTATATCCAGCAGCTTGGTCATTATTTTTTAAATAAATCATTTTAAATAAGTGAATAATTAATTTGGTTAAGTATAAGTAAATGTAAAACTTTTTGTGATTAGGGTTGAAATGCTTATACCTATGCAAACAAAATGTTCATTGATGAGCTTTTGGTGTTTAATCGGAAAATTGTTTTAAAAAAACTCCATTTTTTTAAACCAGTTATGCATGATATTTTAGTAAAAATGGAGTTTTTTTTAAAAAAAAAACTGCCACCAAAGGCTCATTTTAGAAGATTTTCGAGAATGGCAGGTCAAACACCCATACCTTATACTTACTCTAGATCTTCTTCGTAGTTGTAGTTCTAAATTCATAAGTTAAAAAAAAAAACCTCATAACGGGCAAATGATAATGGGCAAGGTACGTAATCTCATGTGCGCTTTTTCTGTCTTTAGTTTTCGGACAATCATATAGTCTTATTGTTTTCACCTGTTATTTGGACAACAGGTGATAGCAAACATTGAATAAATTTAGACCTTACTTCATAGTCTTGCTATTTTGCATTTGTGATGTTAAAAGTGGCTATCTTTCCCACCGAAACAGGGGGAGAGCCAACATCAGTGTGGGCAGAGGGCTTCATCCAATCCCGCTCCACCTCAAAGGCCCTTGTCTCCCTTAGGAGAATGCTGGCCGATGACATCCACACCGACATCACCATCAACCCCTCGCCGTCCTGGGCACGAGCCACGAGGTCGCAGGTGTTTTAGATTATGTTCTCCCTTGACCTTAAGTAGAAGAGCTTTCCACCATTGACATCTCCGACATGTCCACCGAGTTATGCCAAGCGTTCCTCAACTACATCCATGGAGACATCCACCCCAAGGAGTTCCTAGCACAGAGGTTGGCCCTCTTGAGGGCTGCTGACAAGTACGAAATTGCCGACCTCAAGGAGGCTTGCCATGATAGCCTGTTGGAGGACATTGATGCCAAGAATGTTTTGGAGAGGCTTCATACTGCGTCTCTCTACCGACTGCCCCAGTTGAAGAGCAGCCGCTTGAAGTATTTGGTGAGGTTTGCCAAGGTGTTTGATATCAGGGAGGAGTTCAATGCTTTCCTTCAATGTGCAGACAGGGAGCTCACTGCAGAGGTCTTCCAAGAAGTTCTTGCTCCATGGAAAGGTTTCTCAGCAAACAGAACTGGGTAGAATGATTCCATTGTTTTGATAATTTCATTGATGTTCAATATTTTATACATATCTGTGTCAAAATTGCTGCTTGAATGTTTGAGAGAGTGGAATTATGGTGAATGAAAGTGAGATTCTACTTCTATTTACATAGAAACTTGGGAATGACAAAATATCATGTTTGTTCAATAATAAAATATGAAATTTTTTTACATGATGATAAAGTTAAAAAAAATATTGTTGCCTACTAAACTTGTGGATAAATGAATACCATATGTAATTGTAAGAAATTTAAAAGTGAAGAAATTTTGTGTATGTACGTTTTAAAAAAAATTTATAAGAAATAAATTTGCAAAATTTTAAGTCAATATGTACTATACCCACCATTAGACACTTAATTTTGTGTAAGCACATTTTGATTTTTTTTTATCTATTTACATAATTACAACATCTTATATTTTCATCATATATTGACTATGTAAGATCTTTATGGATTCAAACTACTGTCCCTTCTAAGTGCTCTACCAAATTTGAGCTAAAGATCTACAACAATTTTTTTTGTTTCAGCAAAATAAAGTCATCAGATTCTAATTCTAATCACCCTAAACTTGACTCGCTCCTGACCTGAGTCAATATTATAAAATAAATAAAGAAATAAAGAAATATATATATATATATATATATATAATTTTGTAATAAAAAATTAACTTACTCCTGACCCGAGTCAATATTACAAAATAAATTTTAAAAATATATAATATAATTTCGTAATATAAATTTGACTCGTTTCGGACTCGAGTCAATATTACAAAATAAATTTAAAAATATATTTATAAAATAATTTCACAATAAAAACTTGACTAACTTTTACTCGAATTAATATTACAAATTATATAAAAAATTTTTATAATTAAAACTTGACTCGCTCCCGACTGAAATCAATATTACGAAATAAATTTTAAAAAAAATATAAAATAATTTCATAATAAAAACTTAACTCTCTCCCGACTCAAGCTAATATTACGAAATAAATTTTAAAAATATATAAAATAATTTCATAATAAAAACTTGACTCGTTCCCCACTCGAGCTAATATTACAAAATAAATAAATAAATAAATAAATATATATATATATATATATGATAATTTTTTAATAAAAACTAGACTCATTCCCAACTTGAGCTAATATTACGAAATAAATTTAATATATATATAATAATAATAATAATAATAATAATAATAATAATAATAATTTTGTAATAAAAACTTAATTTGCTCCCGACTCGAGTCAATATTAAGAATTAAATTTTAAAAAAATATGTAAAATAATTTTATAATAGAAACTTGACTCGGTCTTGACTCGAGTAAATTATTTTCTAAATTCTAAATTAAGTATGGACAACAACTATGAGACAATACCATGCAACAAACATAAAAAATAAGACTTTGAAATGTTATTATGAAAAGCGGTAGAAGTGGGATGTACAAATAAAGTAGAGGTCGACACGTATGAAAGTCATCGAAAGTGACCAAATATGGACAAATATTGAGCCAATACACTATGAAGTGGGGCATATTCATATTGAAACAGTACTCATATCGTATGCAGACCCCTCTAGGTAAGAGGAGGATGAGGCAACAATGATTAGCTTCTTTGGTTTTGGAAAGAGGAGGATGAGGTGGGCAAAGGGCAGGGAGAGGGGAGCAAGATAGGAGGAGGGAAGGGGAAGGAGGAAAACAAAATGTATAAACTCGAACGCATGCATATAGAAGAGTTCAATACGTCTAGGGGTTGTCAAGAGATGTGAAAGTCGATGCACATGATGACACTACAATATTTCACACTTAGTCATTTTATAATAAAATGGGACGTACGCATATAGAACAGGTATGTTCGGAACTGTGAAAGTGATACACACATGTTGACAATACATTGTCCCCATACTTAGCCATTTTAGAGTAAAATGAGACGTATGCATATAGAAAGAGATTGACACATTTGGAGGGAGTCGGATGCACACTGTGAAACTACAATATCTCACACTTAAGTACTTTTTTAATAAAAAAGGATGTACACATATAAAAGAGGTCGATTTGTAGAAGGATTATCCGAAGCTATGAAGGTGGTACTCACACAATGACACTATAACATCCTACACTATTTTTAAATAAAGTAGGATGTATGCATATTGAAAAGGTCTACATATATAGGGGGTTGTCTAGAGCTGTAAAGGTGATACACACATGATAACACTAGAATGCCGCACACTTACTTGTTTTTAAACAAAGTGGGACATACACATGTATAAGACGTCAACACATATGGGAGTTGCCTGGAGGTGTGAAGGTTGGATGCATACATGGTGACACTACAATATCCTACCGTTAGTCATTATTGAGTAAAATGGGATGTAACCATGTAGAAGAAGTTGACACGCTTGGTGGTTGTTTGGAGCAGCAAAGGTTGACCGCTTCTGTATCCGTACATCTCATTTCTTTCAAATACGCTAAGTGCAAGGCAACATAGTGTCACCTCACGAGTCCTTCATTGTCCTATACTTAGCCTATTTGAAAGAAGTGGGATGTATGTATATAGAAGTAGTCGACACGTCGAGAATTCTCCGGAGCTATGAAGGCAAGACGCACACAACGACACTACATTTTCTCACACTTTGCCTATTTAAAAGCGACACGTACATATATGGAAGTCGTTTAAGACATATGTGGGATGTCCAGAGCTGTGCAGGCAAAGGACTCACACGATGATAATATATTATCTCTTACTTAGCTTATTTGAAAAAAAGTGGTGTTTATGTATATGGAAGCGGTCAACATATTTGGGGAACGTCCAAAGTTGTGAACGCAAGGAACACACACTTACACTATAGTGTTCCTCACTTACTAACTAGTGAATAACTTTGGCTTTAAAAGGTCATAATACTTAACATATTAATAATTTTGACAGAAAAATTACCTATGAACACAATTTTATTAATATATGAATAAAATTTAAAGAAAAAACTATGATACATTAAAATTTATATTATAATATGAAAAAGGACTACATCACACTTCATATTATAATATGAATTTTAATATTTACATAGTTAATATTTATATTTTATTCATATATTAATTAAATTATGGTCATATCTACTTTTTTGTATCTAAATTATTAATAAGTTAAACTCTAGAACTTTTGAGTAGTGTTGAAGAATGTAGTCTCATAGTGTGTGTCCATGCTTTATCATACAAGACGACCATAAGTTGTGCCGACTACTAATGCATATATATGTCCCACTTCGTTAATATTTCAAAATAACATGTCAAATAAAAAGAAATTTAAGTATCGGAGGGTGCAACACAAAAGCGTGCATCCACACTTTATCAATTTGTATGATCCTCACACATATCAACCCGTACTACATGTGTCCGTCCCACTACGTGTACGTCCCACTTAGTTCAGATTTTAAAATAACATATCAAATAAAAAAAATATTTTAAGTGCTGGAGAGTATATTGCAATGGTATATACGTCCATACTTGTCATTTCCATGAGTACTTCTAAATTCATAAAATTATGTATACTTAAACATTCAAACAATGTACGTTTTGGCTTCTTTTAAAAAAAAAATTCAAAGTTCACAACTCAGGACTACCATCTCATCTCACTTTCTTGTGCCCCTTCTCCCGCCACGTTGTCTGCCAAATCAAGGACATGTAGGTTTCCATGTATGTATTTCGTTTTAAAAATAATTTATATCCTAAACCACCAGAATGAGTTATATAGAAAGCCCAACACTTCTAACCCCAAACACCTAAATTTTAATCATCACTTCCCAGATAAGGCTAAAATGGCTTAAAAGTCTCCATTCTCATATTGATTTGGGTTTTGTTTCCGACCAAACGAATAAGGCACTTCTAAACATTTAATACGAAACTAAGAATTGATAAATTTGGTGACCATTTACAACTCAATAAACTAAACCATCCAACAAAAAAATCAATGTCTTAAATGTAAACAAGCGTTCATTTCCCCCACTTCAAAACAGCCATGACACCTCCACCTTCCAAGCTCCTCCACTTGTTGCTCATGATCTGGCGGTGCAGCTATTTCACTAATTTCACTAACCATGCAGGTGTACTCGTTGCTCACGATCTATTGACATCGGAAATAATATGTTGTTTGATGACTGCATGTCAACTTCGTCTGCAGCTGGGCCCGATAAGAAAGACAACAAATCTCCAACGACGAAGTGCTGCAACATAGTGGTGAATGGCAGGGAACAGCTTAGCAACCAAGAAAGAGGAGTGTCGGGAAGAATATTTGCAATTTCCGTGAAGCTTCCGAGTGATTTTCACCATTAAATATTTATACCCCTGGCCCACCTTTTCTTACTACTAGCGGCATTCTTCACCACCGCTGCCGTGCTTTTGCTGATTACCAGCTCCATCCCCCCTAGCTTGTGCTGGGTGCCGTTTGCGATATTCTTCTCGACACTCCTCTTTCTTGGTTGCTTCAAGTTGTTCCCCACCATTCTCCACTATGTTGCAGCACTTCGTCGTTGAAGGTTTGTTGTCTTTCTTATTAGCCCAGCTGCAGACGACGTCGACATGCAGTCATCAAACAAACAATTATCTCCGACGTCAATGGATCATGAGCAACGAGTTCATTAATATCCGAACTCATTGGCTTACCCCCATCTGATTTGCAACCATAAGCTTTGGGAGGATTTACTTCCACGTCCATCTCCAAGGATAAGGATGGATTTGTCAACACGCAAGGGGGCATTCTTTCCTCCGGGATCAACCAAATTGCTCCTGTCAAGCTCCTCTCATGAAACTTCTAAAAAACAGGGCAGTTAAGAACCGCATTGATTTCACAAATGCACCATCATCTTAGCGATGGCAAATAAGCAATAAACACCCAATCAATAATTTCGAGCAAGAAAATATTTAATTCCCTTGAATCGAAAGTTATTTTTTATCAAGCTTCAACTACAATTTTTTCCAAAAAGCATCATCACATTTATAACAGAAGAAATGGTGGGAGAGAGAAGGTAGAAGACAGATCAAATTTATAACGGCCAATACCCACCAATATTATAGTTGTAGTAAATACTAATTCTAACATTAATACTACTACTTAGAATAAAATAATAATAATAATAATAACATAATACAAGAGTAATATAGAGAATAGTGATTGAGGTTTTGGGGCGTGTGTAAGGTCACTTACTAACCAAGAAAGAGTTACAACAATGTAGCCTCTAATAAGCGCAAAAATAAAAATAAAAACACCATTTTTTTCTCTATGGCCCAATCGTCCATAGTTACAATAAGTTAAACCAGTTATGCATGATATTTTAGTAAAAATGGAGTTTTTTTTTTACAAAAAAAAAAAAAAAATGCCACCAGAGGCTCATTTTAGAAGATTTTTGAGAATAGCAGGTCAAGCACCCATACCTTGCACTCAACTCTAGATCTACTTCGTAGTTGTAGTTCTAAATTCCAAGTTCAACAAAAAACCTCATAACTTACTAGCTCAGAAATATGAAAAAAAAAGTGATCAAATAAAGATCAATTTGGAAGATATACATAATAAGGGATGCTAAACAAGAAAGTAAGCTGAGCTCACTTTGTACTCGAACTAGACTTGAATAACTTGAAGTTTGTTTGAACTCAACTCGAGATCAAACGAATTTCGAGCATATATGCTCGAAATCGACTCGAATATTTTTTATACTATTCGAACTCGACTTGAGCTCGAATATACTTAAACAATTAAATTTTAAGGAGCTCGAAACTAGTTCGTTTGGAAGCTCGAAACAAGATCATTTGGGAGCTCGAAACCCGCTCGTTTGGGAGCTCGAAACCAATTTATTTATGAGCATTAAACCAGCTCAATCACAAGTTTGAAAGTAGCTCATTTTAGAGAAAAACATATTGTTATAGAGATTAAAAATTAACAAAATAGTCTATTAACATATTTATATAAACGATTTCAATAATAAAAGGTCTTTTTAAGTTTCAACCTATGTTTCAATTTTTTTTTAAAAAACACTTAAAACACCATTCAACATTATATGTTTCTAAAAACCTAAAATGCTTGGAATTGTAAACCCCAAAAAAAGGAAGAAAAAATCCCATCAAGTTGAAACACTAAAGTAGCCAATAAAATATGCAGCCACAACACACCTAAAGTGGCAAAGTTGAAAAGCCAAATAAAACATAATTTCAAAGTGACAAATGACACAGAGATGATCAGGTTTCATAGAAAAAAATAACAGCAACTCTAAAAACAATCTTCCAGAAAACATACAATAGGAAGCAGTCATGACAACTCGCCCCACAAACACTTCACATAAAATCTTATATGTAATTTCAGATATTACTTCATTTTTTATAATACGTCAATCATAAGAAATAATATTCCCCTTACTCAAGTGTATCAATACCTATGGTCCTATCTCCTCCATTGATCTGCATATATTGTTTTCAGCAGCTATTAGAACACCCATAGCCTTTTACTACATGGAAATTTTTTTTAACTAAGCATGTTAAGCAAGGCACCAAAATCACATGAAACACCAATTTCTAGTTTTTGGTACTAAGTTCACTACAAATTGAATTAAAACATAAACCACATTTGAAGAGCACACGACTGACATCCATTGCTCTCCATTGATCTCCCACGAATTTTAAACAACTATATAATGAACAGAGCTTTCCAGTCCATGGAAAACTTTGTAACTAAGCACACGTTCACCAATATAGCATTTTTTTCGTATCAAAGAACACAAAATCACTATTTTCAGCATTTTTTTAGCGCAGCCTCAATGTTGTTTGCCTGGAATTTTCTGGCATTGAGTATTTCGCCTCAAAAAATCCTTACTTGCTGACCATTCTTTACTCTATCAAGACATAAGGAAAAGAAAAGGAACGAAGCATACGAACCAGGGAGACCTTGACCTTGTGCGGCTGGGGGCTGCGCTGGGGCATCCTTGGCCTCCCGAGCGGCGCGCTTGGCAAGGTTGGTCTGGTGGCGCTTCCCCTGGGTGTAGGCGAGGTAATTGCCATCGTTGTTGTGAAGGGTGAGGCATAGTTTGCACTCGTAGCTGCCAAGGTGGTTCCTCATGAAGTAAGAGTCCTTGACCAGGTCGATTATCTCCAAGGCCAGACGCCGCAACCTCTCCCTCTGGTCGATAGCCTCGTTCTGCGCCGATGCGGCGCCGCCGCTCCTGGGCTTCGACATCCATTCCCGGGATGGGCGGCGTTGGGCTCCGCTCTGGTCGGGAAAAGTATGGGAGGGTCTGCGACGTCGAGGTGGCGACTGGATAGCGGCGCAACGGTCGCCGGCGCGGGATCGGCGACGGGAGCGCGGCGCCGTTGCGGCGGCTTCATCGCGTCGTAGACGCCGAGCGACGGCCGGACGGCGGGGGGAACAGTCGGCGATGATCTGACGGTGACCGGCGGCATCGATCGGTGGTGGTACTACGGCCAGATGCGGCGTCGGCGACGGAAAAAGAGGGCGGCGCCGAGGGTTTGGGGGAAGAGAAGGGTCGGTGGACAGAGGTGACGAGGGCCGGTTACGATACCATTAATAAAAATTTATTCGATATTAACGATTTAAAAATAATAATTAATTTATAATAAATTTTTTTAAAATTAGAATAAAATTTAATAAAATATAATACATATATAATAGTATCGTAATAATATATTCTTTAGCTAATAACTTATTTAAATTATCTTATATACATTTTAATATATTATTTGACTTAAAAATAATTTTATAATTAAATATATATAAAAAAATTAATCTGTACTTTTATATGATCAACTCGATAGGCATATATGGGCTTGTTGGTCTAAAATGTATTACTTCAGGCCCAATAGGTCCATGGGCTTATTAATAAATGTTAGATCATGTAAAAACCTGATTATATGTATAATTTTTTTATATATGTATTTTTATCTTGACAATAAAATATAAATTTTTTGACTATTTTATCCATGTTTTTATTGGTCTATCTATTATATAAGTCATAATATGTATAATTTATTAATCTTATAATTTTAATTAATTAAGCCATAATAAATAATTAAATTGTTGTGGCAGACATTTTCTTGAGGTAGTAGACTCATATTAATTAAAATTAGTTTTTTTTATTATTTAAAAATTAATAATAAGATTTATCTACGATTTTAAATGTGTTTTGAGTATGTAAATATTATTATATATATTATTCTATTATATTATCCAGTTGAGCTATGAATCGATTTCGAGTTAAGCTATGAATCGATTTCGAGTTGAGTTCGAGTTATAATTGAGTCAAGTCGAGTTGAATATTGCCTCGTTCAAACTCGACTTAGTATGATTCGAGTTTGAGTATTTAAATATCGAGTTTTGAGTCAAATCAAATTGAGCCGAATGTCAAATGCTCAAAAGCTGATTAGCTGAATTAATAGCCCTAATAATATAATTACAAATATAATCACTTCCAATTCAATCTAATTTAATGGCCAACTCTATCAAAACACTTCAATGTTTTAAACTTTTCACCGGTCTGCTCTCCATATCTAGACATACTTGCATACAACACAACAATAAAGAAGCAAATATGGAAGCCATAAGGATATGAAGTGATCTAAATGTTTTCATTTTAATTTTCAAAGGATTTAAAATATTGTCAAATACAAGCAATTTGGCATGATAAACATGACTGCACCTTTGGAACCAACAGTTTGTTGATCCATTGCTCTCAAGTTTCATGACACAATTAAAATATAACGTCTTATATTTACACAACATCATCATAAGTACCACCTCATATTGAGGTCACCACAAGAAACTTCAGCAGGTTGCTTTGCCTGTTGAACCAAAGAAAGTTAAAAAACACCCATAAGTTATGTAAACTGTTAAAGCAAGGGAAGTCCAAAAGCACCAAAGGCCATTGTATCAGTGAAGGCGGAACTGCCTTTCGCATGTTTGCCATGCAGTTTGTAGTTTGCATCAAGTAAGCTTGGTTGGATGGAAATGGCAAGGAAAAAGCATTTACCTGAAGAAATCCACGCTAGAATGGAAGAAAGGACTCTATTATATATCACAAAAGCATAGCGCTGATTTGAATTGAGGTAATAGAGTTCTCACTTATGTTATTTGTATGAAAGTATAGAACTCTGACAGCATTCCACAAACTCATAAGAAAGTAGATATTGCTGCATATAAAAGCTCCCTGCTTGAAACATTTGGACTATTAGAACTATTTTTGTGAAGCTAGGCAGAGTTTAAGCATTTCTAGGGAATAGAAAATAAGTTGCGCATGGATGGTCATTGCAAGTTCTCAGCTTCCATGCGCTCAAGAATCCTTCTGGCATCCTCTTCAGTGGCAGGAGTAACTTTCCGATCCTCAGTTGCTCTGTTAATGCTAGGATGGATGGTGAAAGTGAAGTAAAATGTATTTGAGACCTGCTCAGCCATAACATAATTGTCAAGACATGTGAATAATAAATTGTAATTTGATACAATTATATACGAACAATACCAAGACAATTTATGTCACTGAGATTTCTTTACTCTAATACTTATCAACACTAAATTACACCAATAGAGTAATCCGTCTATTAAATTTTACATATTAAAATGGTATCTATCCTAATCCTAATAGTTTGAGCTTTTAGGCATATTGTCAACTACGTGAAATTCGCTTAGTATTAGAGCAAAATGGCATGAAATCAAAGCATTCTACAAGCATTATTCTAAGAAGTTTTCGCCCTTTATTGTTTATAGAAACATTTGGTCCATGTTTGGCATGTGCATTAGAAGCTAAAAAATATGCTCAAATAAAAGTGTTGATGTTTTGAGAAAAAGAACAATCAAATATTTATCTCAACACTCCTCCTTACGTGTACTAAGTTTTTTATCTCTTTCATGCTCCACCAAGTCTTGTACATACTTGTAACCCATAAGTTAAGATACCCATGATATAAAAGAATCTGATGATTGTAAATAATTGCGCATAATTTTATTTTTAAAAAATCATCGTGCTAATAAATAGCATAGGCAACGTATATCACATGAATGTGACAAGTGGTCTTTTAAGTCATTACACTTGTCAAATTGCAACCATTTTCAAGTAACAACTTTAGTAAAACCCCGAATGAAGAATCTTTGTAATTGAGATTTATTTGTAAACTTTTTTACCTCAAAATATTTATTAATAAATAAAGTTCAATTTGTGCTATTTCTTTTGTTAATTATACTTGGTAGCTAATTTAATTGAGATACTTTCATTGACAAGTGTACCTTAGTGTAAGCTTGAACTCTAATATTTGCATCGCATAAGCCCTCATACTAGTAAAAAAACGGGCTTCAGTGACCGCCAATTACGGTTGCTAAAGATTTTTTTTGGTTGCAAATAATATTAGCGACCAGATTTGCAAACACACTTTTCAATCGTTAAAGACAAGGCTGTAAATAATATTTGCAATTGGAACAATTGCGGTTATAAATTTTGCAACCGCTTTGTAACCGGAAAAGTAGTTGCAAACTTTGCAACCGGAAATGTAGTTGCAAACTTTGCAACTGCTTAGCAATTGGAAAGTGGCTGCAACGGTTGCAAATTTTACAACTGCATTTCCAATTGCAAAGAGCTTGCAAAATTAAAAAGGAAATTAAAAGAAATATTTGCAGCCATATTTCTGTCGTAATGTTGTTGCAAATTTAAAAAAAAAACTTGCAACCGTACTCAATTTTTTTTAAAAATATTAATTATTTGGCTCGAGTCTCAGTGGGTTCAAACAACCATCTCAATTGAAAAAAATAAATTGTGCTTTTGCCACTTAAGCTAGAGACTCATCTTAGAAGGTTTGCAAATAATTATACCTTCGCATGAACATTTGATAAACTTGTCAAAAATGAGGTAGACCATAACAGTAACACAAATTTCTTGTGATACAGACCTATTCATCAGATGACAATCACCGCAAATTTCTCCTTATCCACAACCGCCACACACTTTACATTGGTCAATAATGGCTCTAGCTATCAATCTTAATCGACGTCTTAAAAGTTGAGGGCTCACTCCCTTATCTGGGCTCCAACAGCAGCATTGTTCATTGCATAAAAAAAAAAAAAAATTGAACCAGCAAACTTCACTTTGCATATGATAAAAGAAAACATGGTGATAAGAAAAGGAGTAAACTGAGTTTCATTCCTGATAGTGTGCTCAAATAGCCCAAGTCTATAGGTTCTGAACAATAGCCATTTCTAGTTGGAAATCATTTCTGAGCATACCTTAGCTGGCCCATGTGCAGGATTCCTTCAAACTCACATTAGTTTCCAGTTGCTTGAACTAAGGGTAGATGCAAGCACAGGAAGCATAGAAAAACCTACAGTTTCAAGCAGATGAATGAACTGCAAAACGAATATTGCAAAGAGTATAAGACTGAAAACAATAAAGCAAGTTAACAAACGAAATTTAAGAGCAAACCTAGAAAATTTAAGAGCAAGCGAGCGAACCCCTCCATTCTTGAGTTAGTGCAAAAGGCCAAACGTGTGTCACAATTTTACGCAAACAACAACATTAACAACATTTCAAAATATTCAGGTAGAGGGTGCCTCAAGGTCATGGTAGTGAAAATCTAATAGTTTGCACCTAAAACATTCAACATCCAGAAGGACTTCCTATCCTCTAACGATGGCTTGCCAATTGCAACTAACTCATTACAAATTCCCCTGTATTTTATCAGATAATCATCCAATCATACATAGTTATCTGTTCGAATCATTTCCAGCTGAGGAACTAAGGTCAACTCTCGATCCATTGTTTTCTTGTTGAATGTGTATTCATCAGCAACAGTATCCAATCCAATCACTTGTTTGAAGAAGTTCCTCACTTTAAGAGTCAATTATCCATTCCTTTAAAAGTTTATCGGTCATTTTCCATGACATAAACTCAAGGGTAACAACAGTTGAATTAAATGTTCCAGAAACAGGTCCCATGAGTGGAGGTAGAGGTATTGTTTCATCAATGAATCCAATACAATTTTGAGTTTAGATTCAAGATTTGAGATTCCCAACGCAGAAAAGTTTTTATACTAAGCCGAACTATTAAAAAGACGGAGCATGCAAAAGAATGGGGTATGGATAAGGCAATGAATTCAATGGCATAAAGCTGGATAAGATGAGGTACCAAAACATATATGGATCCAATGGAACGTTAAGAAGTCCGACAAAAACGAAGATGCATTTTGCTCAGATTGATTCTGATATGCATAGATTTTGTATTAGTTGTAAGAAATTAAAATAGTATGGTTAGAAAATATGGAAAAAATAGGGGATGATTGATGATTTGTATAAATAGGATGGTCATGTACTTGGTTAACAATGGAATGAATTGGTAAGTTCCCTAACCCCTCTCTTCCCATTTCCCTCTCTCCCTGTTCCCTTTCTCTCTGTTCGTCTCCTTTTCTTCCTCCTACAAGAATCATCAACTCTGTTTCTCTCATCCTCTACTGCTTTCCCACTCCTCTGCATCTCATCCCCTCTTCTATCCCCTTCTTTTCTACCTTCTCCTCTGATTCTTCTCCTTGTTTATCCTCCAACAATCTCAATTCTTCAATCTCTTCTCCAAATTCTCTATTCCAAAGCAGGACCGTATCAAATTCCCCCTCAAATTACCACAAGTTGAATCATCATTCTAATCATTCACCACGTCGATTCAATTTATAAGCAACACTAATCCACCTTGAACAGATCAACTAAAAAAAAAAGGACAAGAAATAGGGTTTAGTAGTACAAAAACTATGAATTGATCAAATCAGAGTCTACAACAAACTTTAGGCAGGATATCAATGGCTTCTGTAACAAATTTCATGAACAAACTGTAGAGATCAGAAACGTGATGGAACTGAAGCAACACACAGAAATTGAAAGAAACCCTGGGATTACCGTCAGAAACAGAGACAACACTCTTCGATCAAGGGAGCTCGATAATAGCAACAATACCTGAGCTTTGAGTCTAATCAACAAAGAAAGAGGATCAAACAACGTACTTCCGGCGAAGACACAGGCCGGAGAGGGAGGAGGAGGCGCAAGTCCGAGACTTGGAGTGTGCTCTGATACCATATTCAGAATTGTAAAGCATCTTGTATTGATCTTGATGCCATATTAACACTAGTGTTGTAAATTGTTATCTGATTTATTCACTCTGTAAGTAAAAATAAAAATTAAGATGATGTATATCTCATATTCTCGGATATAGTTTATATAAACTACACATCTAATTTTAAACCTTTTTTAACAAATTTTATAAAATAATATTTATATATAATAAAAGTATAGTGATTAAGGAGGCGGTTGGTATTTTTTTTATATTATTATGACCTACTTTTATATTTACAAAAGATATAACAAGTAATAGATATTTTGAAATTAATTCTTATTATAATTAATTTGATAATTTTTGATGAAACAGTCAAAAGCATATTATTTAATTTTTTAATTATCTATATAGCTTTTGACTAGTGAGACCTACTAAAGTGTTGTAAATAAAAGATTTAGCTCATATAAGTGATATGAATGATAGCTCACTATATATGGCTCTTAAGAAATTAGTTACATTCAGGGCTGACCATTTAGTCGGTTTGGATAAAATTAAACCGAACCACTTACCTAATTAACAAAATTAAAGTAATTTGGTTAACCAAATAAAAACCAAATCATAATTGATAACCAAATCGACCAAACTGAGCTAATTTGGCTTGATTTGATTTTAACCAAACTCCATCCAAACTAATGAAAATAATAAATAATATTTTTTAAAACCCCGAAAATAACTATGTTATTTTATTTACGGGTTTTGTAAATATTAGAATAAATCTTAAATATTATTTAATTAAATTAATTCTTAGGAATCAATATAAAAAATTATCAATTATTACCTTTAGCATATCGGTAGAGTTGTATTTATGGATTGTTTTAAATAAATTTTATTTATTATATTTTGTTTTATTCTTTTGATTTTTTCCTTTTCGGTCGAATAAGGTTCAACCAAGGTCAAACCCAATGACCTTGGGTTGGTAGCGACAAGGTCTCTTGGGTAGGCTAACATGGTATGTAAGAGTGGAGTTTTGGTTGAGAGTTGAAGATAAGGAGGAGACTTTGTATCCCTCTTGGATGTGGAAGATTTTTAGGATCAAGAGTTGTGAGCGTGATTTGATATTTAAAAATCCTTTATTTTCCTTTATGGTAGGCTTTTCTTTTTATTAGGTTTTCATCACCCATTCGCATAAAAAAAATTCAATTGTAAGTTTTTAACTTTTTATTATCACACTAATGGTTGGAGTTTTATATACTTATATGTGATGATATTCTTTTTTATAAAAGTTTAATATAGTGACTTCTTGAATTCCACACATATTCTTCTACATAAAAATAAATTTATTTAATGTTAAATAAAACATCTTTTTTATAGTTTATGAGTACATTTGGCTCACAGAGGGAAAGTTTAAAAGAAGTTAATCGACTGGCTTGTGGGAAAATATTTTCTTTGGGTTGATTTCGCTAAAGCATTTATTTTTCAACATTTTTTTCCTCTTTAGTATCGTTTCTTCCTTGTTAGGAATCTCTCCATCTTCTCTTGCATATAGGTATCATCTTCTTCTCGCATGCATCTATAGTTTTGGGTTTGATTAATGAATGATTAAATACTAATTAATTCATAATAAATTCAAATTGAGTTGAATTAAATCAAGTGATGATATCAGTAATAGTTGATCATATGCTTATTATCTTACGTTTATAGATGAAAGCATGTTTTATATTACATATAGATAACTAAATTATTTTTGTTATTATTATTGTTAGTGTTGTTGATTTATATATATAGTTGTCTTTTAAATCCATGATCATGTGGGATAATTATCAATAACTAATTATTTATATAATATTAAATAAGTATATTCTGTTTTCATTTGGGGTATGTATATTAATTATATTAGATAATGTTAATAAATATTAAAGTTAATTATGATCTATTTGTGTTTGTTAATGGTTATAGTTAATTAATTAATTAATGACATTGTAATATATTAATTAACTAATTATAATTAATTAAAGTAACCAGGATGATGTCTTTATATCTTAGTAAGTTAATATGCATATGTGATCATGAGTTATTAATTATTAATAGAATCATAAGTACAATTGGGTTAATTAAAATGTTATTAATTCATGTGTGAGCCTATTATAACTGTTGCATAAATAGTTAATCAGTTAAAATGAGATTAGTATTAAATTATCATTTAGTATTTACAATTAGTTATATTTATGATGTCACTAACAAAATATAAAGATAAGAACCTTACGTGGTTGTATTGGTAAATTAAGGCATGAATTATTAGAATAAAATAGTATAATAATCGCAAGAGTTGAATCATAATAATAAGCTTAGAATAAATAAAGTTCAAACCTTTACCGAGTTAAGTAATTTAAAATAATCTTACAAGTGATATCTTTTAAATTTTAATACAAGTTATATCAAATAATGGGATATGACGATCAAAGTAGGATAATTAATTTGAGTTAGTGAAAAGTTAGTAAATTGTTATTAATAAAAATCCAAGCTATTATTAACGGATAGAACAATCTAACTAATCTTAAGATAATTAATTAGAGTTAGTGAAAAGATTAAATACATTTTTCCATGCCGAAAGGGGTGACAGGGTGCAATTGCCGAAAGGGCAAATCAATGACAAATCCTTATAACTACAGGTCGTGGGTCATATAACGTGGGTACGCATACATAAGATTGTAGCTTGATGGGGCGGATACCCCTCCTGTTATAATAAGAGTTCGGCATAAGCACATAATCATTAAAGGACACAATTAATGATGTTGTAGAATGTATTAAGTTGTCTCTTGTATTTATATGACTTATTATTTTTATAACTAATACGAAATTACCTCCGTAGGTGTGAATATTGAAGGATGGGTAAAGTCGAGATAAGTGGGGAACTCTGTTATTAGACTATTATTTTTTCTTATATGTTGTTATACTTCTAAGTTGTTTGCATGTGAGTGAGATTTCGATTCGTGTCATGGGTTTTGATTATTCCAAGCATTGGTTGTAGTATAGTTTAATTTATGGCATGACTTAAAATTTAAACATTAACTAATTCTTCGAGTATGAATTTAATTTATTTGTTTAAAAAAATTACATCATGGATTTATTCAATAGTTACGAGACATTTAATTTTATATTGTAACACTTGACCAATGGCTCAGAACTAGAGGGTCGTTATAGTTTCTATCGTTAATATTTTTCATTCTTTAGTATTTATTCTAATTATTTTAAAGTTTTATTTATGAAATGAAAAATAGTTAGCACACATTTAGGGATTATTACAAACTTTTATAAAAAGTTATATGAATAATGGTCTAATTTGGGATATTGTCTAATATATAAACAATACATAATAAATTAAATTTTCATCTCAATAAATAAATTATTTTTAATAAATTGAATCAAAATAATGATTTTATAAACCTTTCATATATCATGATGACTAAAAATATATAAAGGCATATGTACAACATTGATGAAAGAAAATAAAAAAAATGATGTTAATAAATTTTTTAATTATTAATTTATTTGGTTTGATGGGTTTTTACAAAAACTGACCGAACCGACCGAACTAAGTTTGGTTGAATTTTTGTTTCAAGTAAACTAAAACCAAATCAAACTAACACCGAACCAAACCTCCATGATGAGTTTGGTTTGGTTGTTTTGTTCGGTTAGACCAAAGTTTAGATGTTTATTTATTTATTTTTTTTTAAATTTTTTTTGTTGACTAAGGATACAAAAGAGGAAGATGGCGTGGAAAGTAATCTTACATTTTTATTACGATGGGAGGGACGATGAACACAGTACCTGTTCAGTCGCAAGAAAGAGAATTTTATTGGTAAGACTTATATAGTTCTTACATTACAAAGTATGTATAACATAAACATTTAAGGCGTTCCTCACATTAGGAATCTATGAAACTAACTAGAGAAATAATAGAAAAAATGTCATCTCCGTCCCTTTAATACTGTATTTATAATTTATTGAGATCCTAAAGAGTATCCAAATTAAGAGATGATTTATATATCATGAATATCAAATATTACTTAATATTGTGTGGTCAGCAGAGTGGGGAAAAATTCCTTGATCGGCACTAAAGGGCCGACCAAGGACCCTCTTTTTGTCAATACATATACATATATATATATATATATATATAT
>JAVDBV010000074.1:0-12802 GCA_032619315.1 Piper longum
CCCCCACCCCCCACCCCCTCCACCCCCAGTTCCCCTTTCCCATCCATTCCCCCAGCTCCCCTTTCCCATCCATTCCCTATCACTTCGGTCGAGCTTCTCTTCCACAATCGCTTTCAGTTCTTCGACTTCTCACCACTTTTTATTGCTAAAGATCATATCTTTTTGGTTTATAGTCATGGTGAGCTACTTGGTGAACGAGCTTGTTGTCGACGGCCTTGCCAACAGGTTTGTGATTCTCCTTTTAGTTTCGACGATTGGTGATCTTGGTCGGTATCTGGATTCACGCTTCTTCATCTGATCGACGGGATTTTTCTGTTCCTGTTCGATTCGTTCCCTTAAAGCGACAGTAATCTTCATTTCACTGCTTTTTTGGGCTTCATATGCTTGGAAGCATTGATATTGTTGCTTGTAGATCAAAAAAGTAGCGTACATGACGGCACTTGCTTGTTATTAGGTGAAAAGATTGAATCTTTTTCTGGGTTGTTGATGCTTCATTATCTGGTCAGTGTGGATATTTGGTTCCCATTGGACTCGTTCCCTTGAAGCGAAATGGATATTCGTTTTATGCTTCGTATTCTATACAAATCCTTTTTGTTTTATGGGATTAGTATGTTCAGTGAAACCTGCATCTTTGGTATAATTTTTTTACCTATGTTTGTATCTAGGTTATGAATGTTTTTCATTTTAGCAACTGCGATGATCCTACAGACCTGTAATGATTTGCGTACATGATCGCAAACATTAATGAGCATCTAAGGGACTGAGTTCTTATCTTAGGACTGTTTTTTCAATTACTTTTTTTTTTTCAAGTAATGGTATTTGATTGCTTCATTTTTAGCTCATGTTTATGGGGTTTTTGCTTCATTTTTATCAGCATGTAAGGTCAAGCTAGTCTCATGCCCCCACCCCCCTCCCCCGCTACCAGTGTGGCACTCCAGAATGCTACATTTGGACGTTGGGGGGACCTACATCTTTATGTTTTAGTGCTGTTTTTTGAAATGTGGCAAGTAACTTAATAGTTGCTAGTCTTGTTCTATTGCAGCCGGGCTTTTCAAAAGCTTGCTGTAAGAACTTCTAAGACAATCGAAGATGTTTCCACCAAAGGTTTGTTCTTGCTTATATTATCAAGATGATTCTTCTATGCTATGAGTCTTCTGAGAGCGTTATCTTATTGAAATTTTTTATTGTGTAGCTATCAAAAAGAGGCAAGAGCTGATGGACCAAATGAAAGATTTATCCAAAAACTTCGACTCTTATAAAGGCCAGTAAAGTTTACTGCAAATAATCGAAGTAGGCGGCGGAATGAGGAATTGTGTATGTGAACATGGGTACATATTTTCTTGATTTTGTAACTGGTGCCCCTTGAAAAATAGCATTTACTGCACAAACTCCATTTTAGTAGAACAATTTTTATTATTATATGTAGTTTTTCAGATAATGGTGGAATTAGGGAATCTGCGGATAGTTGTAGTAGATATGTTGTGTGGTAAGTAGTATATCTCTTATTGAAGCGCTAGAAAAAATCATCTCCAGAGTTCCCTTTGATTGCAAGGATGGGCACTCACTGTGAAACCTTGAATGATTTTATACTTGGGTCAAGTGTAAGCATTTTCTAACATCGAAATTGTAGAAATGTATTCTTACCCGCATAAAATATGATAATGCCTTCACTCCATTAGGTAATGAATTAATTCGAAGAAAATGAGAGGGAAAATTTTTATTTTTCCACAAACTCGGATTTACGTATAGATAATTCAATTGTGCAACAACCTAGCATGACTAATGAATAAGGTTATATGTATTAAAATCATGGTTATATGAATTGGAATCTGAATCAGTTAAAAATTGGTTTATTTTTAAATCGGTCAGGAATCAATTTGAATTGAAATCGGAATTTTATAAAAAAATTTGACAAATCATAACAAAATTTTTTTTATCAATTAAACATCAATTAACCTTAAATTAGTATTAATTAACGTCTGAAATTAAAAAAAAATCTTTTCATCCAATTAAATATTAATTAGTCTAATTAAATATTAATTAGCATGATATTAAATATTAATTAGCATTAAACATCAATTAAACATCAATTAACTTTAAATTAGCATCAATTGACGTCTGAAATTTAAAAAAAAATTCATCCAATTAAACATTAATCAATCCAATTAAATATCAATTAGCATTAAACATCAATTAACTTTAAATTAGCATCAATTGACGTCTGAAATTTAAAAAAAAATTCATCCAATTAAATATTAATCAATCCAATTAAATATCAATTAGCATTAAACATCAATTAAACATCAATTAACCTTAAATTAACATCAATTAACGTCTAAAATATATAAAAAAATTCATCCAATTAAACATTAATCAGTCTAATTAAACATCAATTAACCCCAAATTAGCATCAATTGACATCTGAAATTAAAAAAAAAATTTCACAAACAGTGAACGAACGGCCAGGCTATCGGCGGAAGATGTCGGCCGAGCTGTCGGTGGAAACGGTCCACAGCGTTGTCGGTCGGCCATACGTGGGAGGCGAGGTCGAGATGCGTCGAAGCTGAGGTCGAGGAAGCGTGGTGGCGGCGGAATCGCGACGGCGGACGGCGGATCGCTCGGAGTCGGGAGGGATCGCTCAGGCGATTGATCGATTTTTAGGTTTTTAAAAGTAAAATTACCAATTTACCCTTATTAAATTAATTTACTAAATATTATACATAGGGTATTTTAGTAATTTTTCAAAAAAACCGATTTTTACCGATTCAGCCCGATTACGATTCCGATTTAAATCGGTTGGAATCGGGCTGAAACGGCCGATTTCGAGGCCGATTCGGGGCCCACCGATCTGGCCCCAAAAACGGATCGACACGCGGCCGATTCGGCTGAGTTGTGCATCTATGATTAAAATGACTAATTAATTTGAAATGTACCCAACGCCCATGGGTTGCACAGGTCGATTATGAATCCCAAGAGAAAATTGATACTTGTGCTTTTAATCATACTCATTTCAACCGAAATTATATTTAACAGACCTTGAAGTTATATGCCTAATTTGATCATCAGACATGCAAATTTCTCATTAAATCCAGATCATAAAATTAATATGATATAAGTTATGGAAGACGACAAGGTATGACTTACGAGCAGCACAATGATCCTAGCAATCGATCTCTCCTTGAGTACATGAGCGCTCATCTAAACAACACAAGCAAATCAGCTGCAACCAATCCCATCGTTGGACTAACAAGAGATTAAAATTCTTTGGTTTCAAGAAAAGAAAAAGAAAAAACAAAACGATACCAGCGTAATTAAACGCATATAAGGAAAAGAATTTACATATTCCAAGCAAAATAAAAATATGGTTTCATAAATTAAGAAAGAGCTAGACCATTTATACAGTGACGAACTTGTATCTTCGCATACTGTTGAAAACTCGCATTCCGTAATGCAACTTCCAAATTTAAGGTAGACAATATGATTGGTTTAAATCTATTTAATTAAAAGAGATTAAATTAATTATTATAATTAAATTTTTAAATACCCTAAATTAAGAAGATATAATCCAATCAAATAAATGCTATAGAAAATCCCTAGACAATAACGTTGACCTAGTCGCAGCCTGATCACGACGGCGGTGAAGACAAGGAGGAAAACGGTAATACTGATCTTCATGTTTTGGTTCGCAGTTCAAATATTCGGGTGGGCAACTTTTTATATATATATAGCATAAAATTTTGATCTAGATTAAGAGGCCATTACAGGAAGTGGGGATATTTAAACTATTCCGGTACTTAAGCTGTTATTATAAGGAGTATAAATGTTTTATAGAGCATATTCTTGCAAAACTTTAGAAAGAATATATTCTCTATGCATTTTTTATTATGTGATTAGCATACTAGAGGTGAAAATTTGTGGAGATTATCTGGTCAGCATGATATCTGCTTTCCATTGGACTCGTTCCTTTGCAACAAAAATATGAAAATTGGTTTATGCTCCGTCTTTAGAGAAATCCTTTCGAATTATAGGGATTAGTATGTCAAAAGTTGGGGATTTACATGTTTAGTTTTTACAACTTTATGTAATGTGGCAAGTAAATAGTTGTTATTGGTTCTGTTCTATTGTAGCCCTGCATTTCTAAGATCTGCTACGAGAGCAGCCATGACAATGGAAGATGAGTCCACTAAAGGTTTGTTCTTGCTTTTTATAATCAAATAATGATTCCTCTATGGAAGCTCATGCCTCCGACCTTTCTTCGATTGTGTTATCTGATTGAAATTTATGATGCTGTAGTTATTAGGAAGAGGCAGGATTGATGGACCAAATGAAATATTTATCGGAAAAACTTTGACTCTTGTAAAGTTCAGTAAACTGTTGTAAAGTCCTCAATTTCCCTCAATTTCTTTTGATTTTACATGTTTTGTGTTTCCTCATATATGGAGAGGCACAAATTAAACGGGTACTATTGTGTAGAGCGCACATGCCTAGACTTGTAATATCAAAGGGAACTGAAAGCGGTTACGTAAGAGTACACGATCTTTGTGTTCTTAGCCATGAGTTATGTAGAGGTTTGGAGAGTACTTAAAATATGTGTTTTTTTATATAGTGGGACCAGTTATATAATATTGCCGAGAGCATGATAACACCGGTTCAATTTGGGATGTTATCTTGTCTCTAACTTGATACTTCCTTAGTAGATGTCTTTTGAGTATTCCCATAGAGTTATATATTTGTTTTTTTTCTCGTAAAATTTAGATTTCACTTGAGAATTTGTACTAGGTATATTTTTTGGTCAATGAAATTTGTTGCTAACGTTTTCTTATTATATGTTGGTTTTGTATTCATGTGTGTTGGGCCGGTTTTTATAAAGAATTAGTACAATGTAGTTATGAGATATAAAATTAATCTCTTCTCCAAAAATTTTCTTTATTTTTTTGTATATTTTATAAAGATTTTTGTTGTGATAAAATTTCCAAAAGGGCCCATTTGAGGAAGTCTTACCTGTTTGTTACTATAAAATATTTTAAAAATAAATGTCATTTCACTAAAAGATCAATATTTATGCTATAAATTGCTATTTATAAATTTTGTATATTTTTTCATTTCTTTTGTACCAACTAAATAGTGTCTTAGAATGCAAATGAAAAAAATATTCATATGAAAAAGAAACGCAATGAAACAAAATGCCATGAAATTTTATAAAACATTATTACATAGTTAAATATTAAGAAAAGAAGACAAAAATAAAATATTCATTCTCATATGCACCTAAATGTGCCTCCTAAAATTTCCCCTAATTTCTTTCCCTTTTCATAATAAAATGTTGTTTTTAAAAATTTTTATATAGATTTACTTTCATTGAAATCAATTTTGTTAACAAATTTCAAGACATCAAAAGAGAAAAAAGTTTTGTGACATCCGAAATTTACAACTCTTTCATTTAATTTTAGGATAACTAAATAGACCATCTAAGTGAAAAGTTTAGGGATCTAGTTTTGTTAAGCAATATAATCTCAGATGTCTAATATTAGTGATCAACCTAGGTAGGGGCACCCTCGGCCTACAACCTTGGTGTAAATATTCCATACTAGTCTTCTGTTTGCATACTTTCTCAAACACTTTTTTGTTTTTTTCAAAATATTCTTAGCAATATAATTAGAAGAAATAAATGGATTTGCTTGGAAAAACACCATTATTTCTTCACTTAGTTCTTGTAATTACAATATATAAATCCGTCTGATTGCATCATCAGTTCAAAAAAAAAAACAACAAATAAGATACCAACCAAAGCTCAGTGTAATGCAGTTGGTACAACAAAAGTGGCTTATTGAACACATTTTAGAAGTATAAAATTTAGCTGTAACATAAACTTGTTTTTCTATTAGGATCCGTCCTTCGTCAAAGAAAAGTGACGAAATACTTTTGAAACTAGAGTCGACTCTGTTTTGCAACAATCCCTGGCGTGAAACTTGCAACTCCGGTTATTTCTTTACCCGTCACAAGTGAGTTGAGATCATAACTACCTTCGTAAATATGAGCGGGCTCCAAGTCACAAAATGCCTTAAACAAACAAACAAATATATTCATTAATGGTCGGTTTATGAAAATAGTGTAAATAAAATATAAAATTATATAAAATAGAAATACAAGATAAAATGACAAAGAAATTTTAAAAAAATTCCTTAAAGATTTGGATTGTAGGAAAATAAGATAAAAATGAAATATTTTTTCCCATGTACATTGTCACGTGCCTCCCAGAATTTTTTCGAATTTCTTTATATTGTTCATAAAAAGAACGTTGTTTTGTAAAATTTTTATATAAATTTACTTTGAATTAGATTAAAAAAAATTGGATAAATTTCAAGAAATCTAACACAAGAAAATTTTTGACATCTAAATTTTATTTTTCTTTTGTGAAATTTTATTATAACTAAACCAAACATATTTTATGTCAATGTCAACTCTCTCATTTTTTATATCTGCTAGTTTTTCCACAATTGTTTTCTAACAACCATAAAATGAACACATACCTTTCCTACGAGAAAGTCTGCCACGATTCCATTGCCACCAAGCAACTCCCTCCCAAGAGAAGCTGTCTCTCTTGCTTTTGCAGTAACCCATGCCTAATTATTAACCACACGGTGATGTATTTGTATATGTATGTATGCATGAGAGGTGACACTGCCACCAAAACCACCATTTTTAATATTTCTCAACTTGTACCTTGGCCAAACTAACATGACCCATTGTCATCTTCCCAGACTCATAAAGTTTGCATAACCGTAATCCTACCAGCAGCATTGCTTGTATATTTCCCAACATCCGAACCAGTTTCTCTTGGTTAATCTGGAATGCCGTCAATGGAGCTCCAAATTGTTTCCGCTCTTTCAAATACCTGTGACCAATCTTGTCTTTGATAAGAAAACCAATATGACGGAAAGGAAATATAAAAATATGATACATAACTACACTCTCACCTGTGGCACATGTCAAACACACCCATGCAGATGCCTATGGCTTGCCAAACAACTAGAAGACGAGACACAGAAAGAACCTAAAATAACTGGTATTAGTTGTGATTAACCGGTGCATAAAATTTGATCGATGCTTGACAAAATGGAAAGCTTATGTATATTATTATACTAAGTACTGGTTTATAACTAGTTCGTGAATGCTTTAGATATATATATGATACCTTGTTGATGTCCTGAAAGGACTTGAATCCAGACAATCTGTCCTCCTCGGGAACAAACACTTTATCTAATACAATGTCACCATTCTGCACCATGCGTAAAGAGATTTTGTTCTCTATTTTTTTCGCCTTCAATCCTTGGGCACCCTTTTTTACAATAAATCTGAAGTGACCCAAGTACATCAAATTGATTATATATATGTAAGGGTAGAACACCGTCCATCCCAGTAGCCTACCCCATTACAAAAAACAAGAAGAAAAGATTAGTTACCCATTAATCTGATTCGTGTCTGCGTTCCGAGCAAGAATGACTAATATATCAGCAAATGTGCTGTTGCCTATCCATCGTTTTTGTCCAGAAAGCAGCCATCCTCCTGGAACCTGTTGAACCGTAGTACATTACTTTAAAACTAAGAATGACCATATTTTCAAGTTCAACAATTGTACCAAACATTCAACGATTTCACCTTGGTGGCAGTTGTACTCATGGAGACGACATCACTTCCATGGTTCGGCTCAGTTGCACCCTAATTAAATTATCCAGTTTGTATAAAAGAAATTTCATAGTTTATAAACTTGAATTTCAAACTTGACTCGCCAGACATATATGGAGGGGAATAGAATAGATTCTAAACAATATTTTTGTTTGATGAACACCACTTGGTACTTACAAAACAGGCTATAGTATCAAGTCGAGCCAAAGAAGGCAGGTACTTAAGTTTTTGTTCCTCTGATCCAAACGTACCTAATTGGCAAAAGCAAAGGAGAACATTACTCGTTTTCTATATATCACAAACTTAAGCATGTAAAAGTTGATAATGAATTCCTATATATTGTTTACCTATTGCAAGCATTGCAAGAGACGAATGAGTAGCTAAGAAAGTGCTGATACTGGAGTCGATCCGGGAAATTTCTAGGCCAACAACGGCAATTGTTGTGATTGGGAGACCTGGGCAGCCATAACCCTGTTTGATCACAAAAGTATAGCCCCGTTGTTCTTAAGTTTTTAGGATGCAAGAACAATTAAGAAAGGGCAATCAACCTGACCTTAATGGTTCCACCAGCCACATTTAGTGAAGCAAGCTTAGGAATAATATGAAGTGGAAATTCGGCCTTCTCCCAATACTGTACATGGCAAAGCCACACATTTTAGTAGACATTAATAATATCAGCCAAATTTAGTGAAGCAAGCTTAGCAATATAATATGAAATGGAAATTCGGCCTTCTTCCCATACTGTACATGGCGAAGCCACACATTTTAGCAGACATTAATAATGCCATAAAAAAGGGACATGATTAGGCAATTGAGGTTTTAGGATTTAGAGGTTGGAAATGGGCTATGCCGGCCCGGCCCCACAGAGCCTGTCATGTTCATCGCCTGTCCTCCTTGTCCTCCTTCAGGATGCATAGCTGATCTCGGCTTACGGGCCCACCATAAATAATGCCGGATCAGGCGAATTGTACATATAAGTAATTGTACTTATAGCAAAATTACTATTATAATTATAATATTTATGATATATTATATTCTTATGAATAAGAAAAAACTAGTTACTTCCTCTCACGATGTACGATATGATATGATTTTTAGCTATTTATTATTCTTATGTTTAATTATTTTCAATTGATTCAGCTTTAACATAAATTTAGCTTCACTTAAAATATAATAATACACTTTCTATAGATTCGTATTATAGTAGATATTTATCTATTAGAGTCTTTTATATTATATTATATATATATATATATTAAAAATCATACTATATTATTATTTATTAATTAGTTGTTATTCATCAATTGTTCATTTCATAAGTCTCCTCAGTTAAAAGTTATCAAGCTTAAAATTGGTACCGTTTTAGATAATTTATATTTTTTATTTCTAATTTTAAAAATTAAAATAATAATTATAATTTAATTTACTTTTATGGGTAGTACAGAGGGTGGATCCTAAAAAAAAATTCCAAGGTATTAATATTTAAGTAAAAAAATTAATATTTTTGTAAATAGAAAATAAAGGTAGTATTGAAACATAGTTTGAGGACATGTGTATATATCCACTTGTATAAAATTCTATATATAATGACGGTTTTCAAATTAAATTTTTACTAGCAAAAGACAAAATATTCAAAGAATTAAATTATTCACCTCGGCCATAATCGGAGCTACTTTCTTTTCCATAAGCTTGCGAACTTTCTTTCGAAGAGAATGCTCCTCAGGGATTAATAAATTGTTCAGTATATGATAATAATCCGAAACTGTATACAAATTAAGCTTATGCTTGTCAAAATAAATAAAAGAGGCTATTAAGCTCATGCATGTATTATCTACTTTCAAGGTAATTAATATTGACATAGAGCTTGTTTATAACCTTAAAGATACTTATACATGTGCATCATATATATTTAAATTTTGGCAATCCTTAAAATTTCGTCGTTGAAGAGATTGAAACATAGTTTTAAATGTCATAGAGGTGGTCATAGTGGATAAAAATATTTCATTAAATATTAAAAAAATATTTTCCCCTAAATATTAATATATTAAATACTAGTTAAAATATAAAAAGTTACATAGAGTACTTTGTCTGCCGGATATAGCCGTGCAATATGTTACAATATTTGAAATTGTTGATTGAAGCATCAACGAATAAAAAATGCACAATAACATGAAAACGAATTGCTTCTTCTTTTACATTATTTATTTATCTATCCGAATAATCAATTATCCTTATTTTTGTAGATCCTCCTAAAGTGGATATAATATTTTCATTATCAAGCATACAATATTTTGCCGCGTTACCAAATGGAGGAAATATTGAAGCTGGAGTTGCTTGGGGAAATGCTTTAGAAATATCAAGTGTCGGAAGTCCAATGGATGAGCCATTGGTGTTGACAGATGATTCACCTGCAAAATTTTTAATTCAACATTATTAAGGGTATATTACATATCTAGCTAAAATGATAACGAAATTAAGGAGAAGTTAATAAAACGTCCAGAGATCCTCTTACGATAATAGAAACACGATGGAAACATTTAGATATTTTCTATTCATAGGGCTGGTCAATAATATAATTCTAAATTATAACTAATTAAAGAACTTTTCTAACAATGTTTATGTGACAAACTCGGTAAAATTTCCATGAGAGAGCCTACTTTTCCATTAGTGTGATGCCATTACCCTATATTACTCGGTAGATTTTTGTGCATACCTTACCAAATGTAATCCGCATAGCACAAGCTAATAAACACATAATTTTAAGATAAAGATAAATTTCATGTTGGCTTGTTATGATTTTAATTTAATCGTAAAGAAAGATCAACCTAAGCAATTGACATCCAAAAAACATATCCAAACGCCTTTAATCTAGCACACCTGAAAAGTATCTGAAAATACGCACAAAGACGTCAAGTTTCACCAGAGAAAATTGAGAAGAAAAAATGACCAAACTAAGACGAAAGAAATACAAGAAATGAAAGGGATCTAACGAAAATTGAAACCCAAAACGCTTCCAAAAAAAATGGTTGGATAAACAAAAAGGAAGATCATACGTACCCTCCAAATTGGTATCGGCAGACATGCTGATTGTTTTAGAAGGGCAATGTACGAATGGGGCTCTTCAGTTTCGACACTAAGAAAAACATGTAGTGATCAGATGGTTAATTTAATTATATTAATGGCCCCTTAGACGTTCTATAATTCATCTTTAACTACTTCCTCGCCTTACCCTTTGATTGTAATATACCTACCTACACAAGAATCATTGCGTAGGATTTCTAACATTTGAAGTAATGTCGATATTATGAAGATGAGTGGCGTGTTCTTCCTCTCCCAATTCAACGACGAGCTCTTTCTTTTTTCCTTACTTGTTCCCTTGCTTCGGTGGAGCCATGGAGATGACGACCAGCCTGCAAAACAAAGGAGGTTGGGAGGATTTGACTGAAATGGTTGAGGACGGGGCAGTGGTGAAACCCTGCTGGAAAAGCTAACTTAGAAAATAGGAAGAAGAATAACAATAAGAAAAACAAGGATTCAATTCATCAAAGTCATGCCCAATTACAATTTGTCTCTCCATTTTTATTCTATTTTTAACCCAACTCCTAGTTTTGTGCCAGTCCATTTATTAAAAACTGACGGTTACAATTTCAATGTTAACAGTTCGAAGCCCGCAATGCCTTTTCGTACTCCTCTACTCACTATATTCATACCAATAAGCTTATAGTTGTGCGTGTATTATAAAGCAAGCGGCAAAAAATGGTGAACTGACATTAGAGTTGAGAATCATGGCAATTAGAAAAGGTATTGAATTGGGTTTCCTAATTATTATTAATTTTTCTTAAGTGTGATAGTTAGGATGGGTTGAGTCGACGTATGACTTGAACAATGGAATTTGCATGTTTTTCAACGAAGCACGACGATCTTCACCTAAGTCTATACATCTATTAATATCTTTAACTCCTGTATATACTTGGGTGAAGATCACGTATGGTGCACCCTTCACAAATATTATATAAGTGTATAGGCTAATTAGGCGAAGATCATTGTGCCCCTTGCACAAACATCTCCATTGTTCTGGTCATACTCAACCTATCTTATGCTTTGGAAAATCAATGTCTTGTGTCCTGTCTCGCCTTTTTTTCCTACAAGTAAAAAAAAGTTTATAATCTAGGCACTTTCACACGTAATACAAATAATGACTTTTCGTAAGAAAGGACTTGATAAGTTGTAGTTGGAGGGCCTATCCTAGATAATCTCACTTAAAGAGCGTCAATCAAAATGATAACCCAACGAAGGATATATACTTAGGAAACCTTTCTTCACTCTTTTAAATGGCTTTCTAAGATTTTCCAAATTAATCCCACAACCAATGCCACTAGTATATGGTTGGGTGTATTAATTGGGATGGAGTTTAAATTGATTTGAATTAACTACTTTAAAGGAATAATTTAGATCTAATAATTTACACTTGGGCTAGATCATCCCAATAACTAATATTATCAGAATTTAAGTCTTAACTCGAGATTGTATTATGGAAAGGTAAGCCAGATTTGATCAGCATAGACCAGGTCATGGGCTAATAAGGAAAATAATTTTGAGACAATTTTTTAAGAGGAGTAGATTATACCGTCTCAATAATTGAGTCTTATATTCAATACATATTAATGTAAGTTCTGGTACATCAATATAATATTATAAATATATTTTAGCTTTTTCAACTAAAAACATCATTCTAGTTTGCCATTTTTCATTGTCTTTTCTAATAAACTTTTGAAGTTTAACAGTATATTGACAACCATCATACACAATGCAACATTCACACAACTCATATACTGTTTTAAAATTATTGGCAACTTAGATTGGAGTAGGAAGCCGCAGACCATGTAAATGTAATTAGACAATAATAATTGTCCTAGAACATTAAAAAAAAATAAAACTCATATACTGTCTCATGACACTATTATCAATATCGCACAGGCGTCCCATACCACCCATACTACATAGATAACACCGCTGATTGTAAAGGCGTCCTATATATGCTCATTGGTTTAGGTGTCACGTGCACTTAGCATGACACATAAGCGGCACACCGTCTCATACCAGTGTTATGCTTAAA
>JAVDBV010000075.1:0-32422 GCA_032619315.1 Piper longum
TACCTCCTCCGCATTGTTTTGGAGTATAGCGGTATCGCTCCACCGCATATTAAAATAAACATAGGGAACTAGTGGAATGTACTTGACTTGTTTTATCTATTATACTACTTAGTGTTGTAATCACTAACGCGGAATTGCCTCCGCAGGTGTGCAGATATGAAATTAGGTATGGGAAGGCCATTGACAACCAGAGTATGAAGCAAGATAAATATGGGGATTCCCTTTTAATATTTATTGAGGAATAAGTGTGGCTACTGGGAAACGGTCCGAGACTGTGAGAACTAATTTTTATACATCGTTGTTTAATTTTTATAATTCAGCAACTTAGTAGTTTGTTAAAGTAACACCCAGCCATCTAGGCGCAATTAAATAATTGAAAAATGGCGGGTCGTTACAACTTCTGGACCTTTAACACTCGTTACTGACATTTTTCCTATTATATATATAGGTCTTGTGATCCTGAGTCGGCTTCTGTGAGAGGACAAATAAAAGCTACACACACTTAAGCTCAGCGCAATAATTTCCTTTCTTACTTTTATTTATATTTAATGAGTTTTCACGTATATTTAGTAATGTCTTCTATTTTCTTAACGTCAAGTGGGTTATTTCAATCTATATTATTAATCGGGTATAATAGACTAACAACTTTAGACATGACTCAACTCGATCATAACATTTTCGATCTGGTTCTTAGGTGAACCAAAATTGGAGTATCACAATCAATGCCAAGAATGTCATGCCAAGAAACCAAGCTCTAGATGTGCAAATACAGCCCAAGCTACAAGTGACAAACAGAAGCTAAATGAAGCAAAACAAAAAGAACCATCGCAAGTGAGCCTTGGCTCCAACGGCTGAAACAACTCTAAACACAGGACCAAGCAATGGCCACCAAAACTAGCAAAAGAGGCAACACAACCAATAGATTGGCAATTGGTGGTCGACTAGAGCGAGCGCTAATACACAGACTGCTCAATGAGAGATACAACCAATGCCCAAACAGACAATAACATACAAAACAATCCTCCTAGCACCAAATCGATCGAATCAGACTAACCATATGCTATTTGAATCAGGCCAACAACAACCCGAACATAAAACACTATGGCAGCGAGCGGGGTATTGCACCAACAACTTTGTATTGTGCATTATTGTTTGACATCACAATTCCACCATCAACAGATTCACATGTAGAAAACCAGTCCCTACGGAGACATGTAATAGGAACAACTGGAGTCAAGAATCTATTCATATTTAAATGTCTCTAATATTTGTAACTAGGAGATAAACAAGTGGATTATTCTATGCAAATGCAACTTCTATAGGTTTATCAGGCTTATTATAATTGTTATCTTCGTTATTTTCCTTATTTTTCAACTCATAACAATCATGAATGATATAACCTTTTTTTTGCAATAATGACAAATTTATTATTATTCTTGTCTTAGACTTTGATATGAACTCATTTTTGTTATTGCTAAATTTTTTTTTAAGTGATCTCACTCTAACAATAGGTCCCTCAGCTTGGCTGCTTGAACTTCGAGGATACTATTTATCAAATTTCTCTTTAGAGACTGAGATTTGACATCTTCAAAAGATATGGTCTCATTATTGTTATATAACATAATTTCTTTGAAGTGTATATAAAAAGTAGGGAGAGAACATACCAACAGAACAACTTATCTTCATTGTCAACTTTTACATGTAACTGTTCTAAATCAATCAGGTAGTGTTAGACTCATCAAAATGTTACTGAATATATGCACCTTCTTCCATCTATATCATAAAGAGACATTCATTTAGAAAGAGCTTGTTTGCATGACTTTTGGTCATATACAATGACTCCAACTTGGACTAAGGCTCGGTCAACTTCTTATGGATGATCTCTCATAGAAGCTTCTTAGATAAACAAAGCTGAGTAGACTTATCCCTTTATTATCAAAATCCTCCAATTTTTTTGTCAGTCATAATGAGGTTTTTTTGACCTTACTACAATGTTTGTAAGAATTGTCAGCATTTGAATTTGTCAAATATTAAAGCTGATTTTGTCATCAAATTTTTTCATATCAAATTTTATATTCGTCATTATACTCTAAATGGATGAAAGCTCTCATACCAGTTGTTAGCAAAAACTTTTAGGGGTAGAGTATAATGATGATGCTACAAAATATATTGAGAAAATAAAATAAAGATGACACAGATTTTTTACGTGGACCAAAAGAGGAGGGAAGAGTCATGGCCTACTTAGAGCACAAATCAATTATCACGAAGGACTTTCAGCTGAAAATCCGTATTTCAGCTGTGTTGGTTAAAGACGGTCTAAACACGTTTCTTCATTTGGAAAAGTGTTGGTTAAATACTCAAGGCAGCATTTGAACTTTTAAAAAACAAGACACAACTTACTAACAACTGTTTTTTCTTGTAAATAGTAAAAGCTATTGATATTATTTCCAATAATCTTTATAGTATTTGATTCACAGTTGTGAAGGGGTTTTTCACATGCTGGAAAAGAGATTGTATTTTCTCATGCTTTCTTTCTTTTTCTCGGACTTCAAACAGTCCATGAAAAATTGATTTTACTCTTTTTGATAGGGAAACTAATGCTCACAAGTCACCTTATCTTCCCAATGCTCATCAGTGGATGAAAGGGAAAACATAGTTGCTCGCCAACGCTCCGTTTCTTCCCTCCAATTTTTCCCTCTCTGGTTGTTTGTCTACCTGTTTTCCCTTTTGTCAACCTCTTTACCCTTTTCTGCTAAACCATTTTCCTCGTCCTTCCAACAGTACTCCACCTCAAACCCATAAAATCTCCTAAACCAATGCATAGCGGCCCAACCCCCCCACTCCCGTATTGGCAACAGCGAAAAGTTCCCTCCACCTTGTCATTTTCTCTCAACTACTCTTCATGTAATCCGTATTTCGCTTACAATTTTAACATCCAAATGTTTAAGCTTGCAAAGAATGTCCGCCGGCAGGCCATCCATGACAACACACTGGGCAAAACAGAACTGGGAAAAGAGAAGCAAGTGAATCTCAGTTACCATTCAGACAAGTGAATCTCAGTTACCATTCAGACAAGTAGAAGGAAGTCAAAAAATGGAAGGGGGAAACGAGTTTGGGGGTGGTTTAGGGCCCCCTCTCTGAGCCAAAACGCTTCATCGAAAAGGCTAATTGACACCATCATCATTCTCGCATGGTGATTGCTAGTTGGATTTGTAATTTACACTTTATTAACTCAGCAAAAACAAAAGATAATACATGACAAATTTGCCTTAGAAAGGAAACAAATGTAATTTTATTGTTTAAAACTTAAAATAAAAACCTGGGTACAAGGTTGTACAGATACAAGTTCTCATTCTTCCTTCGTTGATGGCTCCATGCATGCACATAAATAACGTTTCTTTTTCCTGTAAGTATCATATGTTCCACCATAAAGATAGTCCCTCAGTTGAACCCTCCTCCTTTCCAAAGTTTTCTTTCCCTTCCTGTCATACTCTTCTTCAAGCTTGAATAAAAGGAACCTTATCTGTTGTACTTCCAACTCCATCCTCACAATTTTTTCGGACCATCGTCGTGCCTGTTCTGAAACTTGTCTTGCCCTTGAGAACCCTCTTTCATCTACCCGTTTAATTCTTCTTCCGGAGCCCAAGGATTCTTCTTCAGCAGCTTTTATCAATTTACGTCTCATTTCTAACAACTGCGAGATCGCACCCTCAATTTCCCTCAGCTGCGTCATCAAGCTGTTATATTCAAAACTAGTTAGCTTGTCTTTATCCACTTGCTCGATCCTGTTTTCCATATCAAGAACACTTGCTTGAATGTTTGTCAGCCTCTCCGCGTCTGACACTAATTTCTCTACTATCTTTCTACTCCCTTCTTGTGTACCTCCTGAAAGTTTGCTCAACTCAATCTTGTCCACTGCCAAATCTTTCTCAAAATTAAATGACTCTATACCTCCACTTAGAAGGATGGGACCAGCATAAACATCAGATGTGAGCCTGGGAGAACTGTTGGAAACATGATCAAGTTGGATATCTTTCATCCTTGTATGAGAAATGTCTCCTTCATCTTTTAGCAGCCTTGCATTTCTAGTTGACCACACATCACCTAGCATCATCTTAATTCTACCTTTCAGTTCCTCAATCTCCATCTTGGCTGTTTCTAATTGCTCATTAGTTTTTGCATTTTCCTCCATGAAGTAAGCTTTTGACTCTAACACAGCAATTGCAGCAGTATGAACTTTTTCTTGCAAAGTACCTAAGAGCTCGGATGGTTTCTTGATATGATCATTTTCGCATACAGACTCTGCTTGTCGGTCATAACTTGAGATAGGAATCTGACACGAATCAAAATATCAAAATATATAAGAATGGCAATATACGAATGCCAATATCTCTATGGCCACCTCAATAATTTAATGATCCAACTAAAGAATAGGGTGGGCCAAAAGTCGTCAACTGCATAATAGAATTATGTAGTCTTTGCTTTGCTGATCAGCAGGAAGGAGACTACTTAATAGACCATAGAATATATGAATGTGTGGCAATCCGAAAGATAGAAAAAGTATCACCCTAGCGAATGCCATGTCAAAATAATAAATTCACAAAATAAAGGAGATTGAGCTTCATCAAATATTGGAGTGAGCCACAATCTTTACAATGAAATGTGGTAAAAGTTTCTTTTAACACTGAAAACAGCTCTAAGACCATCTATTACAGGGCCAAGAGGTATACCTGCATTTCCTTATCATGGAGCTTTGTAAAGGAGAGAGCTTGCTCTTCCAATTGAAAGATGGTTTCTTTCACCGATATTATTAGGGGCAAAACAACTGTGACTTCATGTTTCAATTCTTCGTTCTCTAATTCTAATGCAAACAACTTTGTTTTCATTCTCTCATTCTCTGCATCTCTCAAAGCTTTATTGAGCTCATAGTTTTCCATTTGACCCATGAAGTGCTCTTTCAAAGACTCACATTTCCCACCAAGTTCATAGGCCTTCTGCTTAAATACTGATGCAATGACTCCAGCAACTTGAAGACCTTTGTATAATTCCACTGCTTCTGTCTCCCAAATTTCAACTTCATTTATATTCCTCTTTAGCTCAGACATCAACCATTCTTCCCGGCCCAAGAGTTCCATATATTGCTTCTCATCATAACGTGCTTTATTTTCTGCTAGATTTAAGCTCTGCTGCAAACTCTCAATCAATATTTTTGCCTCCAAACATTCCTCCTTGAGAGTTATAACATCATCCTGCAAATTTATGTTTTCCACATTTTTAGCTTCAATCTTCATTGCGGCATCAGACAAATCTATTTCCTGCTGATTCAATAACTGTTTCCCCATTTCTATTTTGCTATTTAACTCCTCTGTGTGACCTTTGATTCTGAGTAGTTCATTCTCTAGCCCAACGGATTTGCTTCTGTAATCTTCTAACTTAACAACAGTTTCCATCAGAAGCACATTTTCTAACTCCACATCCCTAACTCTTTGACCTGTCATTACACTAACCACTTTGAGGTCACAATTAACTTTATGAAGGTTTTCAACTTCACTGCAGAGCTCTCTCAACTCTGTGGCTTTTTCAGAGCAGAATTTCTCAAAAATTAGAGAAAGACATCGAAGAGAAAGGGCTTCTTTGAGAAGTGCAGTATACTCCTCTTCTAGAATGTACTTTTCATCTCTTAGGAAACAGAATTCTTTCTTCCAGGATTGGTTCTCTTCAAGAAGCTCATAGTTTTCATTAGCCAGTGTAAGATGAACCTTGCGAACTTCAGATAACTGAGAGCTCAATGTATCTCTTTCAGTCTTCAATATCACCTCTCGATGCATGCTAGCTTTGACTTCCTTTTGCAACAAATTTTCTATCTCCAACAGTTTGCTTGCCTCATTGCGAAGAAAAGATAGCTCTTCCATCTTTATCATTAAATTATGTTCCAGTCTCTCTGTCTCTGATTTCAGATTTAACCCTTCATGTCTCATTTCTTCCATAACTAAGTTGTTAATGGATCTCTCAAAAACCAGCTGCTCAATTTCATCTTCAGCATGCAGCAGAGACCATTGTAAGTTCTCAACTTTTCCTGAAAGCTGGTGCAGGACTTTGTGGTCTTCAATATCATCATCGTAAATGTCGACTGTTTCCATACGCAGTGATCTTGACACCTGATTCATTGCCACTCTTTGCTTTAGCTTTTTCTCTACCATTAGCTTCACTTTCTCCTTCAGTTCAAGCACTTCTGTCTGCAATTCTAACACATGATTTTTCGCAATCAGAAGTGCCTCATTATGCATCTGGATTTCCCCAAATAGACCATCATTTTGCTGCTTCATATTGATTATCCAGCTTTGCAACACCGAGACTTCTGTGTGCACGGAAAAAAGCTCCTCTTGTTCTTCTCCAATCTCTTTGTTCCTTAATCCAACTTCCGCTTGGAGTACACCAATCTGGCGTTCCAAATTGACCACCTGGGAATTGCTTGATTCAGCAAAAAGCGAGAGTTCTTCATTTTTCTCAGCCAACAATAACTCCAATTCACTAATCTGCTTAAGTGCCAATTCTCTTTCTTCATGTAGACAAGAGTTTCTATCTTCCAGTTCGGAGAACTTTCTTTCCAAGTCCTCCAAACTTTCCTGAATAGCTTCTACCTGAGTTACCAAATCATCTCTTTCAGAGAGAAGCATGGAATTCTCACTTTGGAGGGAAAGACTGGATTCTTCCAAGACCTTGAATTTCACCTGAAACCCATCAAATTCAATTGTCAAATCAGAAAAAGAATTCTCCAGCATAGCATTTTTTACTGAAATCTGCTTGAGGTTCTCTGCAATATGCTCTACTCGAGAGATCAACAAGTTTTTCTCCATCTGAAGATCAACCTTTTCAGTTTGGAGAGAAAGGAAGGATTCTGCCTGGCCTTTTAGATTTTGCCTCAGGACTTCTAGTTCATTATTGGCATCTGAAAGTGAACTCTCTAATAAGGAGCATTTCTCCGAGACCTTTTCCATTTCTCCCAACTTGTTCAAAAGATTTGACTTTTCATCTTTCTCCTTGATAAAAATGCTTTTCAGTTTTGAGGTCTCATCCTGCAACTTCTTAATAGATGAGTGAAAAGTCCCTAAGTTGAAGCCAACTGACTCAATTTGCTCAATAACAAATTGATGTCGAGTGCCTAAATCTTCCATATCACCCTTCAAGTAGGATAGCTGCTGCTGAAGAACGGATTGTTTGGACATAAGTAGTCTAACTTCTTCTTCAAGCCCTTGTTTTGCCTCTTTCAGACTCAAAATTTCATCCTGCAGATTCTTCATTATCAAATCTGAGGATAAATTATGTTCCTGTAAGCTGTGATTGTCCTCTTTAATCTTTTGAACTTCTCGCTCCAGCTCTCTTTTCATAGTTTCCACTTCTCTCAAATTTTCCTTTGCAACCACAAGCTCCAGAACCAAAATTCTCTTCTCCTCTTCACATTGACCTTGCAGTCTTTCTAGAGAATGAAGAGCTTCATAAGCCTGCGACGAGCTGTGTTGCTCTTCCTTTATGAAGAAATCAAGCTTCTTTAGTTCTTCCTGTTTGTCCACAATCACCTTTTCTTGCAACTCGGCCTTGTGCAATAAGGCATCAACTTCTAATTGAAGAGACTGATTCAAAGTTTCTAAAAAGTGACATCTCTCTTCAAAGCCACTGAGCTTACCAGTGAATGCTCTTTCCTGAGAGATTTCAGCCTCAAGACTGGATACCTTCTTTATGCATTGTTCATATTGATGAATAGCAGATGCCTTCTCTGTCTCTAAAGTAGAGAGAGAATTACAAAGAGACTGAACTTCTGTTTCAGCTTTGTCTGAGCGCTCAGTCACCAACAATATTCTTGAAGCTAGGTTTTGATTCTCAGAAGATAACTTTGATAGCTCATCCTGGAATTTTTTCACTTCCTCTTCTTTCAACACTGCTTCTTTATAGTTGAAGCTGCTTTTCTCTTCAGCCAAAAAACTGGTTTCACTGCCAAGACTTCTCTCATTAAGTCGTTTCAGTGCCTTTCTACTTGTGTGAAACTCGCCATCTTCACTATAAGCTCCAGCCCTTCTCATCGCATGGCTGTGAGGAGATGATCGCCAAGTATCTTTCTGAAGGTCATCAAAGTCAAGTAAAGACTGTATAGGGTGGGGAGTTACAGGACTTTGAGGCTCGGTATCAGAAGAAGCAGATAATGATTCTCCAGGAATAACGAAACGCATTTGATTAGAGAAAGCATCCGCCATAGTCCGATGGGCTTGACGGAGTTCTCCCATTGCATGATCATATCTTTCAGCCAAGGCTCTGTAGGCCCTGTAGAACTCCTCAACCATCTTCATTAACTCTGGGCGTTTTTTGTAGTACATTTCGGCTCTTCTTGCAAAAGAATCCGCGTCTTCTTCAATGAGCTTGATCATGGCCTTCACCTTTGCATCCATACCTATACAATCAAGAACAACATTTTACAATGAATTAATTTGATTATAACAACCAAACTAAACAAAAATTTTGTTAAGTTCTATACAAAATACACAAGAACATGGAAACCAAATACAATAAGCACACCAAGAACAATATTGATGAATGTGAAATGATCACAAATAGATTGTTTATAGATAAGGTTATGTATGGCTCACACCATGGTTTTCATCTTTATTGCTTTGTTTTGTGAAGGTAAGCATGCACCCAACCATTTCTATCATTCAAGTGTCCATTGTTTTTGTTATAGGAATCCTTGGTGCCGTTTGTTTCCAATTAAATTTGAAGGTTGGATCTTAGCTAAATGGTAAGGTATCCAGATTATTCACTCATATTATAAGACCAAGGTATTCGGATTGCAGTTGAAAAAGAATTTGGCCTCAACAGCATTCTTTTATGTTTGATATAATTCTTAGTTTCAGTAAGTGCAGCCAAATAAGGATATACCTACCTGTAAGATTTTCTTGAAGCCATTTTGAATTCTTGGGGCTGATATGGCTGCTCCACCACCACGAATATAAACGTCTAGATTCAGCGTGTGTCAATGCAGCCATTGGAAATGAGGTGTAAGCCTTTCCGTTATACTTGCCCAAAAACCCTACCCTCTAAAACGTAAGAGCAGGGTGCGCTGGTTCCAAGTAGAGAACAGTTACTCTGCGTCCTTTGTTCCTAGCCTACAGCATATTAGAGAAATTTAACCCAACAGAGTTAGTAACAAAAAAAAAAAAAACAGTAATATTCTTCGGTTGGAGGCAGTATCAATAAGAGAAAGAAATATAGAATTAAAGAACATTGCCTCAACAGTAGCCATGAGAAAGATATGACGGGACAGCCACAAGAACTTAAATTAACACCATATTGAATGGCCGTCATTTGCAGAGGAATACCATTCAAGACAAAAGATATGACAATAGCTTCAGTAAACTATATTAGAACAAAAAGTCAATGTGGACAGAGACAAATTCGGTACAAGTTAGGTCCATTAGATAATACAGTCTTTAGATAACTTGAAAACAAGAAACTAATTTTGAAAACAAAAAAAAAAGGAAAGAAATTTACGCCAAAAAATGAGTAAGTTTTGAAAAAAATGACTAATGTCTGACAAAAAATAAGCATGAATGCATGTTAAAATTTAAACTTTTCCTAAATGTAGCCATGATACATATTTCAGGTTATGCACAACCGTTTGAAGTAATTGTAGATTTACAAAACAAAGAATATATCTATTACCCAAAAGAAATTCCGAATTCTTTTTTTTTTAAAAAAATACATGGTACCTCTGGAACTTCAAAAAAACAAAAGCCAAAATATATGCTTGGAGAAACCGCACAACAAAATACCAAATATGCAAACGAAACAGCATAATATCATCCTCAGCCATTGACAACAGCATCCAGTCGACCGACTGGAGTAAAAAACACCAATAAGGATTGAACCATTAGTCCTATCAAATACCAACATCTTAGAAAGAATATATTGAATTCCACAATCCGTGAGTATCTCACCATTCCTGTAGTGAAAAATAAAAAACATAAACGAGACCATGTTTCGTAGCTTGAAAAGTCAACAATGCAGAATTCATGATCAAACATATCTCAAACAAGAAAAAAAACATACCAGACGAATCAACCACAGGAGACCAACCAAACCATCAACCATCACCAGAAGCAACAAACCCAATCAAGGAACAACAACCCAATAGCCAAAATATCACCTCCACTCAATCCCGCCGATACCAAGTGATCAAAACCTCTAACAACAGTCCTCAAAAACATTAAAAAAAACTCACATATATCTCCTCCAACACATCGGGCAAAAACTAAAAAAATTGCTCAATGGATCACAACATAGGAAAGAAAAAGAAGTAAAAAAAGTAATCTCATTCTTCCCATGACTCTTCCTCACTATTCAACCCATACCCAGCAAGAGAGCTCGCAAGAGAGACATCAAAAGAGAGAGCAGACAAAAAGGAGAAAGAAAGACTTCCATCTTTAAGATCTTTGATGGTGTTTGGGAAGGAGGAGATGAAGAAGAAGGAGAGAAAGAAGATGGTAAAGATTTGTTGCTCTAATCCAATTCCAAGGCATGGAAATAGGAAGTAGCAAGTCAGAGAAGAAATCTCAATTTTCCCCACCATCGTACTGCTCTCTGTCTTCCTCTCTATCTGTGTGGTAAACTGGAAGCTTCATCATACTTTTATGCATTTACGTCAATGCCCCTTATAATGTTTTGAATTCTGTTGTGCTGCATTTAGGCTATTATGAATTTGTTTTCCCTCTCTAAAATTACTTTTACCTAATAGATATTGATAATCAAATTTATTTATTTTTTTATTTATTTAAACAAATAGATTAAATTAAGTTATATCAATAATGAGATATCAAAATTTTAAGGCTAGTTAAACTTTTAGATTATTAATCAGGTATGTCTTTTGAACTAGTGAGACAATTTTGAAAATAAATTATTTACATATTATAAAATATAAGTATCTCTATATTAATGAAAAAATATTTTTAAAGTTAAACAACGATATAAAATTTTTACATATACTTGACATCACTACTTTCACATTTAGATGTATTTTATTTTATATAATCACGATTCTTAAATTTACTTTAATAATAACTAATAGTTAAAATTATGGAAACTTTAGGAATTCGCGATCATGGTTTAGAGAGATGCTGTAAGGTTTAGGGACTAAACAGGGAGGAGGGTTGGTATGCAAATTAAAGTGGGTAGGGGCGAGTATGTCCTCATGGTAAAGATGGGAGCAGCCTCAGTGATTTTCCTTTCGGTTTCCTTCTACGAAAAATATAAATTTTTGGTTTCTGATGAATGAAATAACATAAATGCCACTTCCGTTACTACGAGCGGCTCTATCCTATAAAAATGTTTATTTGATTTTTTTCTTTATATTTTAGATGGCCTATCACTAGCCCTAGAAACTAGGGTTCTTTTTAAAAAAAAGGATAATATAATATTTATCTTAATATTTTCTCTCACATGTAAATAAATTTGAATTAAAAATAAGAAAAATAATTCATCAGGTATAATATGAGATAAACTAATAATCTCTAACCATGTAGCAAATGAGATTCAAATATCACCTTTTAGTTTTAATAATATTATGTAAATTATAAATAGTGTCTAATACTTTCTTAAAAGTTGAATGTCTTAAAAAATAAAATTATTTAATATTTGCTTCAAATAAAAATAATCATTTATTAATTTTAATAAGGGTTTACTCGGTCTAATTATACCGTATAACCCTTTAAAAGTCGCACCCAGCTAGGCATTTGTGTTAAAAAATAAAATGACAGGGGCATTTACAACTTCCAAGAATAAATTAGGGATGTTGGCCGGCATCCAAAAAGTGGGCGGCGATTCCGTCGTCACTAATAGCACCACAATGCCGGAAAAAGGTTGCCGCCCCAAGAAGTTTTTCTTCCTTACATACATTATTACATATGAAAACTATGTCATAGACTCGACCATTAATCAATGACAAACAACGTGAAAAAGGTGGTACTTTGTTCGGCATTTTAACTTTTAATCCCCCTTCCAACCTACCTCCTCATCTATTAAATTTATTATACTATCTTTGTCTCTATTTGACCCAACGTGCATTAAATTATTATTGCAATCTTCTTCCATTGGGGCATAAAACTGTTTAAAGTGGGTGTGATGATGTAGCAAAACTGGTGTTTGTGGTGGGTCATGATTCATGCAGATAGGAATTTGATGATGAGCATGTCAACGTTAAGGGTGGTTGGACATAAAGAGCACCGGCCATGCCCCGCCCCTCTATGATTATGACTGCTTGGACACGTCTACAACATATGAAATAGCATTGCTTTCTTTTTGGAGCACGGATGAATCAGAATATATAGCTTGCGTAAACCGACGCTGATATTTCTGTGGTGTACGGATTATAAAATTTATGAGCTGGGTAAGGGTAGATATTGGGTGAGCGTTTATTAGAAGAAAAGATTATCTTGAAAGAAGAAAAATCAATAATATTATTTCTCTCTTCTCCAACTACATTTGTACGTTTGGAGCAAAATAAAGTTACGAACAGTACTGGTTATTTCAGTCAATCTTCTTCTCCTACTTGGCTACAGATGTGGTTGTGGAACGGGGAAATACTTAGGGTTTGGTGGGTTTAGTCAAGAGGTGCATTAGATTGATAATTGGGCGGCGGCTATGGCTTATGCGAGCAGTGGAAGGGTGACGGTGAAAAGGAGGAGAAAACAAGGTGGATAGCAGTTGCGTGAAGAGAAGTTGTTCCTTCAAATGACAAGACAGAGTCTTCAAAATTCTCTATTCATACTTTTTCAGTCTATGTTTGGTGGGAATGCTAAGTGCTAAGCCCATGGCTGCAGAACATGTGAGCCTCTCAAAAAAATCCGGCCTAAGCTTGAGGATATACATCCCTCGACCTCGGTTAGAATTAATTTTTGACACGTAGTTTTAAATATTGGGCCATACCAGCACGTCTAACGCAGTATCTAATGGGCATCTATCGACTAAAAATCAAGTTTGGCATAGTCTTAACCGGCGCCTTGGTTTTCACAAAAATTGGCTTGTTACAGTGTATAGCGAAGAGAATAATTAATATCAACATGAAGTGAGATAAGTGAAATTCTTGTATCACCTACATTTAATGTGAAACTTTAGATTAGAAAAATAGTTAGATTATTTGGATAATTTTGTCAAAGTCAAAAATAAGTACAACCATGTGATCTATGTGAACGAATAGATTTAAATGTTGTTGATATTCTCATACTTGCTGCTGATACTAAAACATTATGCCATGGGATATGTGAGCATTTTAATATGTCCAAATTGAACACCATAGCTTGCTTATTGGTAAATGAGTAGCGCTATATGGACATGAAAAAAACTAGAGTTAAAAGAGCCCACTTTTTGATCAAGTGAATGACTAAAATTAGTGCCATTAAATTTTAATAAAAAATTATGCACTCAAATATTAAGATACATATGAATTTTTGTTGAATAATAAGATACATTATAATAAATTAATATTTTAAATATAAATTCTGATTGATTTTAAAATATATCCTGATTGAATAAGAAGATGAACAATAATAATTTTATTAATTATTTTTTTATGGTCTTTTGATTAGTTAAATCTCCAAATTTTATTAGCAGTCAGTATTGACTTATTTTTTTATTAATAAAGAGTAGATATGAAAATCGTTATTTTTAATTATATTCCTCTCCTACCATATTTTTATATTTGGGGTAAAATAAAATTACCAACAGGAGTGTTTACACTCGCTATTGTTCTCCGATTTGACTAAAGATGAGGTCGTGGAAGGGGGAAACAATGAGGCGATTGGTAAATTTAGTCGATATAGCTGCTAAAATATAAATAATATGAAGAATATAAAAGAGAATCATAAATTTGTACCTGATCGCAGCGGATGAGTATTGTTTAGATTTTAAGCAGGCTAAGCAGATCTAGAGCTCAGCACAAGTGAAGAGAGTCGAAGATCATAACTTAGATCCTCAAAACTCACAAGTCCAATTCACTTTAATCCCAATTAGATAATTTATATATGTGATGAAGGCCTCAATTTATAAGACATTGGTAGGTCATTGAGCTTTCAATTAAGGATGATTGTCTCTCTAATTGATACAATCTTATTAGACATTGGTTGATCAATGTGGTTACAATAAAGGATGATTATGCCTCTAATTGATACAATTGTAAATTCACCTTACCATATGTAACGGAGGTAGTAAATGATAAATAATATGTCGAGAATATTTTGTCTTCTATATGTCAGAATTATGCTTTCAAAACAATGTAATTCAATATCAATCATTTCTTTAATATATTAATTCCATTTTTAATAGAGTCCAATAAATTATCTCTTAACATGAAATTTAACTTAAATAAAAATATGATTTGTTTGGCTGCTTAACAATGAGCGGCCCACAAAATAAGCTGGGAATAGGTGCGATAGACTTATCATAACTGGTTGGGAGAGGGGTGTAAATAAGTCGAGCCAAATAAAGCATTGCTAATTCGTGTGTATTCAATTTGTTTTTAAATTAGTTTACTCAAAATTGGTTTATTGCCAAATTAGGGGTGTTTATTGGTCAGATTTTGTCCAGTATTACCTAAACCAAACTATGCTTACTGGACTATTGGTTATTCTAAGCTAGCTAATTTGTCTATTATTATAAACAGATGTCTATCTTGTCTATGTTGGCGTATTTTTTAGTAGAGATACCCATAAGAAGTAGATTCACTCATAAGGGGTAGACACACCAAATCAAATAATGTATTAATTTTAATTTTAATTTAAATTAATTAAATTTTATCTCCTAATATTTATTTTATTGGTTAGTTTGAGATAATAATAAAAAAACTTATAAATATTACATCTTTTATCCAACATTAAAAAAAAACAAAATAAAAAATTATGGTATTTTCAAGGGAGAGGGATGATAGGCCATAGGAATCACATTTTTTCCTAGTCATTGTTAACTTACGAGCATGATAATTCTTGTTAATTAATCTATTCCGTGGGGAAATAAGTTTTTATTTTATTTATATTTTATCATATATTTAATTTCTATACACCTTTTCGCACGCACTTGACGTCCCGGCCACCAACTCCGACAAGCCGCATCCCGCTAGCTCATACACTTTAAATCAGGGCCTAATATAGCTGGTTGGACCACGGTCGCCGTCGGTGTGCTGCCATCGATCACTGCCGCTAAAGCATCGTCCACCGCCATTTTGGGCACTGACGGAGTAAACGTCGCTGGATTCATGTTGAAGTTTTCCGGTCGCCACCGTTTGGGGCCAATTCTGGCGACTGGCGAACCAATCACCATCGCCGCCACCTCCGTTATGATCGTTGTCGCCGGGTAAAACAGCCGGAACCCTCCCCGACGTTGATGAGCTGCCGATTGTCGTCGTCCTCGCCGGAGCTCGTTGCCTGCTGGGCCAAATTCCAGCCGACCATGTTCGCCGTTGCCGCTGCTCCAGCACCATCACCTTCAATGCCACTGTCAACTCCGAATGGCAAGCGTCGCATCACTACCTTTCGTCAGACCCTGAACGATCTTCGATCATGATCGTAAAGCCTCTTTCCGGCTCGATTCCGGCCACCATTTGGGTCACCGCCACTACCGTTGAGTTCGCTGTACCGGCTCGATTGATGCCGATCATCACTGCCGTCTGCCGCATCACCATTGCTGGTTTCCTCTCTGGCGGTTATGCCAGCGTTCGGGTGCGGTCCGACCCAATGGTTGGTCTGACTAAGTTGTCCTGACCCAAACCGCTTGCATGTTTATAGACCCGAGCCAGATCTGGTTGACTCGATCCTTTTTTGACGGTTTCTTGTCGTTTATGCATGGTTTCTCACCGTTTTCGAACGGTTTGATGTATAACTTTTGATCTTCCACCTTGTATATATGGATGACATCGAATTAGCATATTTGTAACATGTTTATATTTACCATGTATTTTATCGTATTTACCAATTATTTATTGGAATTCCTACATATGTATGACTTGAGTCAATGATACTTGATTTAAATTCGGAAATTTTCTATGAGCTTTTAAATGTCTATTTAACATAGTTAAATGCTCACTTATTATTTTGAGTAGTATTTTTGATTCATTGAATTTTCTAAATATTTCTAATTGTTAGTATTATTTCTGATGAATAACGCATATCTTATTATTTACTTATCAATTATTTATAACTGATAATTAATTTGCATATTGATGCTTGTTATACAATTTAATCGTTGAATAGTTTAGACTCTTCTTAATTGTTCTAAACTGAATATTATTTATTAGACTCATTTTTTTCGAGTTTAGGGTTTTTGACCGGATAATTATTTTTTCTAGCTTTGAACGTTTTAATTGATTGACTATGGATTGTCTAAAAGTTTGACAACCTGTGTAAATGATTGCCCAACTGTTTAATTTATTAATTGACTAGTTACTGTTTAATTAATTGACTCTTTGACTATTTTGCCTAATTATTGATTATTTTGACTATTTTAACCTTGACTATTTGAAGTCGGCCCGATTGATTGTTTGACCTCGATTGAATGTTCACTGCTTAATCGAATTATTTCAATTGTTTTAGTGATATAATTGTTAAGAAAATTGTACATTGCACAACATGCATCACATATCATATAGACTATGACTGAATTTTGGTATTCGACTAGGTATGTGGTGGGCTCTTGTTGCAACTGATTGATCGCTAGGAGCTGGAATACCAGGTCCGTAGAACTCATTCTCTTCTTACTATTAAATGAATTTTATATTGTGATTTCTCCCAATCATGTGGTGTTTATTGAATGTCCCTCGATTGTTTCGTTAAACCAATGAAATTACAGTCACACGTATGGATACCGTACTATTATTGTTATTGTTACTATTATTATGTCATTTGAGTCGTCGTTATTCTTATTGCTATCAATGTTGTTGCTTCTACAATTACCGTATCACAATTGACAGTGTGATCTTTACCGATACTGTTACCTATATCGTTATCGTATTATTATTGTTATTACTAAAGTTACTATTACCATTTTTGTTGTCGTTAATATTACCACTACTATGATTGTTATTGTGATGGTTATTGTCATTGATACTGATATTGTAAGCGTTACTGTTATTGATACTATTATTGTTATTGTACTCTTATGGACATTGATATTATCACTGTCATTCATACTGTCACCATTGTTGTATTGATATTGTTAATGATTTACCTATTGACTAATGTCCAAAGACCCTACAGTGTCTCTAGGGATTACAAATTTCTTTTGTAGTGCATTGTTGACTATTATTGTCTCTCTACTTATACTGTAACACCCCAAATCCGGTCCATGCTCATGAACTGAACCGGCATATTACAGCCTCGGTTAGGTAGGCTAACCCGAACCTAACTCCTGCAGATCCAATCTCGGCATCTTAAAATGAAGATATGATTTGCCATGTATATGTGAAATGCATAAAACCCTAACAGGATACTACATGAATGACATGACACTCAATTCATATGAAAACCACGATTTCAATAAATTCAAATAAAATTCTAAATTAAGACAGACAAAGTCTCCCCTGAAAGTGCAGTTAGGGTCACCCTGTCCAAATAATATGAGTACAAACATACAAGTATATATATATATATACATATCAACAGCTTTATTCACACAATCTGATCTACTATAACTCATTCTGAAAACTTGGGTCTCAGCCCACCTGTGCATATATTCATGTTTCACATTGTCTCATCATTTCTCAGCGCTTAATCTCATCGTCATGCTTTTCGTTTCCTCACATTAGTACTAATACGATAAAATCATAAATAAAATATTAAACAATGATTCACTAAACATATGTGTGTGTGCAGAAGACCTCATTGCTCCTCCGTCTAGGTTGACACATCCATCTTATACTCGTCACCTACATATAGTATAAAAATCGTCAGTAACGAGTGTTACCGGCCCGGAAAATAACTAATAACAAACTGGCTATAAGAGCAAACTCTCATATGAAAGAAAAACTTGGCATTTTCTTATTTTATTTTTGGTCTCGAATCCTAAGCCCTCTCCTTACCTCTATATTTCTCCTGGCCTTGAGCACAAAGGCCAAGTACTCTTAGGCAGTTGCCTTCAGTACCCTTTGAACCACAAGTCATGACATGCACTGTATTAAACAATACCCGTAAACCATCACGTTCTCCGGGTGTGAGGAGCTCAAATGCGGAATTGTCAGGATCCCTCAGGAATGGAACAGTCCGCTGCACTAATCCAGAGCCCGCTTTGACTGTCACGGCATCCGCTCATGGTACGGAAGTCGATTTCTCCATCTCTCGTCTCACTGAAAACTCGATAAAAATATATATAGACCTGGGAAGGGATTTATAAAATAGGCCCGAAGGCAACTTGAGGTAGATATTGTTTTCGAAATCACTCTCAAGGGATCTCATCCTCGAGGGTTATTAATCCAGAAAATAGTTCGGCTAAATGGCCCAAGTTAAGTGGGATCCGATAAAATGCCACTTAACTCGTTTTGCAAGTCATAATCAAATATATAATAGAAAAGAGCGTAAACCAGAGGCGAGTCCTAAACGGACCTGGTAGAAGCTCCAAGCATGTCATCGCGCCTAGGCAGCGAGCTCCTACTCCATACCTACACATCAAATCTAAAAGCTAACGCCTGCTAAATGAATGATGCATCAAACTAGTCCTAGTTATCACACTCACAATACAATCAAAATCAATCTACAACTCAATAATCATTAATGTAAATAATTCTAAGTCATCCTATTCATATCAATTTTATCATGCTTTTCTAAATTACATCATAATCAACTATCATGCTTAGCCTACCTCATTAGTCACTTAATCCTCACCATTCTTAATCACATCATCTAACTCATCGTTTTATTCACATTTAGGCATTTATCATATCAATAACTCAACCCTAGCATGTTGTCTAACAATCATAGATATAGTTGTGATAAACTCGTTGGGTGGCAGACTTGTAAATAAGACTTGATCAAAATAATTATCGACTCGTAATAAATTCTAAAAAAATCCAGGAAAATTGGGAAAAATCCCAAAAAATAAAATAAAAATGACAACATCAAATTGATAGCTCTATAATCATCAACCCACTCAAACTACCCGCACCACGTCCTAACGTGGTAAACGGCCTCAAACTATATCTACGATCTACATATAAAAATAAAAATATAGCTGGCATACTCTCATATATTCTGATAACTCATTTTTGTTTGCTTTGTTCATGACGTTATCATCATATGCTTGGGTATGCATGACCCCTCATAACTCATACATGCGACCGGCATCGACTCAGTACACATGTTTTGAAACATACTTAACTCAAAAATAATGATCGAACCAAGCAGTTCTAAGTATAAAACCCTAACTCGAATCATGGGTTTTACATATACACTCTATAGGGCATATTACTATTGTACCCCTATTGATGATAATATCCACTATACTATTTTGTATCGAACTACTATACTATTTATGTAGTATTGTTCTACAATGTGTGCTATATTGTATTACTGAACTATTTAATTGGGTACTATGGTGAATGCTTGCCCCACTTAGGTAAGGTAAGCCGCTCATTACATTTTAAATGTTCTTCTTGTGGAGGTATGCATATAATTTTATATCATTAGCTAACTATAGCTCATCTGTTGCAGCGCCGCAGACCAATTATGGCTACATTCTGAATAGTCGCCCCTACCAGACCACCTAGCCTCCTAATCCTTCTCCTTGCTGGCCAATTTTCAGTCATTGGCGCCACCCCTCAGCAACTGTCGACAGACATAGTTGCCGCCATCGTCGTTAGGTTTACTCCAAATCACTATGATACGCTTATTGCTTAAATTTTACATATTTAATTCATTTTGATCATTATACATATAGTCCATAATTTTCTGAATTTTCATGTTTTGTTAATATGTTAATTTTGTAAATAGTGATAATTATCTATTAATTAATATATTTCTTTATGTAATTTAGAATTGATAGGGATTTATGATAATTCAAATTATTTGATTATGGAATTAAATATATTATAGATGATATTTGAAATTGTAGAGTAGGTATTATTAGAAAGTTAGTTCAGAATGAGAATGGACATGAGTTGATGATAAGTTTAGAATTGTGACATAGTTTCCTAGTTAAAAGTAATGGCACGAAGGTCTTAAACGGTTAATTTGTTTGTTTAACTCATTTGTTGAATTCCTCATATGGATGTTAGTATTTATAATGTTCATGATGATTATCTAATGATTCTCATGCATCCATTTTATACATGCATTATATATTTAGCATGGGCATTAGTGGGTAGTCTTGTTTGTGTAGGTATAAAGTAGGAGCTAGCTGCCTAGGCGTGTGACCTCACATGGAGCTAATACTAAGTCTATTTAGAACTCCTCCCTTGTTTATCGCTACTTCCCTTGTGATTTGATTTATTGTTTACAAGATGGGTTAAGTGGAGTTCTATCGGATCCTACTTAACTAGGACCGTTTTGTCGAATAGTTTTTCGGATTAATAACCCTCAAGGATGAGATCCTTCGAATTTGATTTCGAAAATAAGATCCACCATAAGTTAGCTTTGGGTCTATTATATAAATCCTTTCCCAAGCCTATATATAATTTTATCAAGTTTTCAATGAGACTAGAGATGGTGAAATCGACTCGCACGTACCATGAACGGGTGCATGTGCCAGTCACAACAGGTTTTGAATTAGTGAGAGGGTTATTCTATTCCCCATGGATCTTGACAACTCTGTGTTTTGAGTTTCCTCACACCCAGAAAACGTGGAGGTTTATGGGTACTGTTTAGCGCAGTGCACGTCTAGACATGTGGTTCAAAGGGTATTGAATGCGACTGCCTGAGAGTACTCTACCTTCATAATTAGGGCTAGGGGATATATGGAGGACCAGAGAGGACTTTAGGATATACTAGTAGTCCCAAGAGATAAAAAAGAAACATGAGAAAAGCACAGAAATAGGCATCAGCGAACTAGTCAACTCAGGATGCTATTGGGTAGCCTGATGGCTCCCCAGTGGATGCCCATCAAACAATTCACCAGAAGTAATATATGGTTTTCTTTAAAATGAGAGTCAGCTTTCATTTGCCGGATTGTATAGCTATTTTTGGACCAGTTATACTCATTACTGACATGTTTTTATATATGTAGGTAAAGAATAGGAGTATGATATGTCGGCTTTGACAAAGGAGCAGTGACTGTGTAGTGCACACACACAGATCGGTGATATATGTTTGGATTGTTTGTGCATTTTGGTTACAATCTATCATGTTGTAATTCGTGCTTCATGTTGAACAGACAATAATGGTTGTGAAATTGATATAATGATATGGTAGATACGTTAGATGTAATGAATAGATGGGTCGAGACCTAGTTTATGATTACAATTATGATAATATAATAGATGTGATTAATATAACAAATAGATGAGGTCAAGACCTAGTTTATGTATAAGATTTTATTGATAAAACTCTAGTGTGTTATGAAATGAACAATTCGGATGGTCTGATCTATATTTATATATTATTGTTTTGACAGGTTGACCCCTTATTGCACTTTTAGGGGAAACACTGTCCGTTTTATTTAAAAATTTTATCGATTTTATCAAGATTTTTTTTTACTATGAATTGTGTGCCATGTCATTCACATTGTATGGTGTTAGGGTTCCTTGTATCTCATGTACGTAGAACAATATTTATCTTCCATGTTAAAATGTCGAGAGAAGATATATTCGGGATATGTTCGGGTTGACCGACTTAACCTGGTGACTCGTAACATTCTGAATTGGCTCGCGAGTGAGACAGATTTGAGGTGTTACATTTATATCCTACTAAGGCGTTGGAGTAACTATATGAGTGCTTTGTTTCGCTCGGATGTTAGTGGCTATGGATTCTACTTGGTTTCAATATTTGATTTTCTATATATTGTTTTAATGTATACAATATCATTTGAATTATCAATTGCCGACTTTAAATTGATTTTCAATACTGAGGCACCGTGATGATTTAAATATCATGAGATTTTATCGGGTTTTTTCCTGTTCTTAGTATTATTCACTGATAATGTTTGTCATAAATGAATTTAAAAATTTGCTCAATTGATTAATAGGGTAACTCCTTTGGTTTGGTTCGCCTGAGAACTGGGTTGGGACGTTACACTGGATAAGTGTGATACATTATATTTGATATATATCACTTTCAGAAAAAAATAATTTAGCGTAAGCATAGATATTGCAACTATTAAATAAGCTAAATATTTAATAGTTAAGTAACATGTTAATTACTAGCAATATTTTCCTATAAGTAATTAATGATGGTATAAAAGTTATTTATTTATATAAACAACTTGATATGAATATATTACATGGGTTGAGTATTATATCTAGTTTAAACACATCAAGCTCGAATTTCAAGGTGAATCGAGCCAAACTGTAACCTCCCAACCCGTTTCACAGTTGAACTAGACCAAAGGCTAACTTAGTAAATTGGTTTAGCAAAATTTTTAAATTCATTTAAGAAGAATATTATCCGAGAATATGGTAAAAAATGTGGCAAAACTCGATAAAATCCCCAGAATTTTTTATCATCATCGTGTCTTATTGTAGAAAAGCAATTTAAAATAACTTAAAATTAGTAATTGATAAATTAAATTACAATATGTACAGTAACACATAATGCAAAAACTCAAATACCCTATTAATGCATAATCCATAGCCATCACCATTCGAGTGAAGCAAAGTGTCCCCACATGACTCCAGCTCCTTCACAGGACAAGAAATCTAGATGTTTTTTTAAAAAACAATATCAGTAGTGAACATTACTAGTCCTCACATAAATAAATGAGTCGAAGACAACTCATGATATAGGAACCATATGTACATAGCCCTCAACGAGAACACTCATAAGGGCATCGATTGGCTTACCTGACCAGGATATTATCCAGGTCATAATATGTGTAAAACTCAGGTCATCTGCCCTAGGGATTATGAGTCGGTTCGGTCTTGATGCAAATCAAGCTAGTTGGGTCTGACCCTTCTTGTAATGTTTCGAGTATGGTATGATGTATGTTTGCCTAGCCTTAGCCTCCTTCGATGTTTGGTATGCCTATTTGGACGTTATGTACAGGATCTGTTCATCTTTGATTTAGTCGAGTCGGGTGTAGATAGATGTTAGGACCATTTCCTGCGCATATTTTGGTTGCTTGTTGTGCATGTGGAATTCCTTTCAAACTCTCCTATCCCCTTTGGGACCCGCAAAGTTGTCTTAGCTATTTTAGGGTGAAAACCCTAAGTCTTTTGGTTTTGGGCCAACCCATAACTATTTAAGTATGACACTCATACCTCTTTAGGAGTGACACCTATACCTTTAACATCACCAAGTTATACCTTTGGTGGTTGGGGGCTTCCCTATTTTCCTTGAACACAACCCCACACCCCCCCCCCCCCGCCCTTTTTTCACTCATTTCCTCATCTCCTTCAACCTTCCTCCCCCTTTGGTGTCCCTTCTTCGTCCTTGGTGTTACTTAATATCCTAAGCTTCTCCGAGCCTTGTCTGGTCTCTATGGTTGAAGGTCTTAGGGTAGGAAGTCCCAAGAGACCTCCCCTGGGCACCTTGTGAGGTAAAGATTTCTCTTTTACACCTTTTCCCGGTTTTGTTGTATTGTATTTGTGTAGATCTTCTTGCTAGGATATTTTATGGTATTTTGAATAAGTATATCTATGTGTTAGGATCTCTTAGGATATGGAATCATCATTTTTCATGATCATAAAATTAATTATACATTTTTTAATTCACTGTGGTCATGTACTTGCACTATTTTCATAGAAAATGTGTATCTCACAATGTATACTGTATTTTTACATGATATTTGTCCTGTTGTATTGATAAAAGATATATCAACAAGTTTCTTGCATATTACTTTGTCTATTGAGGTATCTATGATCAAGCAGGGGTGCCAAATGTGGCAAAGATGGCAGCTTTCATGGTTCTTCTGACTTGGCAGCCTTTTCCCCAATTTTTACACCTAATGTAAGTTGTTGTTGATGTCCATGATTTGACTTTTTTTATATATTTGTGTGGGATTTCTAATTTAAATTTATCACACTAAGCAAACAACTTTAAAAGTATGAGCAAAACCCCTAATCGTTGGTGTGTTTGCTATGGCCTTGCCATTCTATGAGATTGTGCTCCGCGGTGAGCTAATTAAAGTGGTCAATAAAATTTGTGCAAATTATGGATGCACTAAGTAATTGTCTGCTAGAAGCTTGTAATTTTTGGCATTAATTAAATATCATTAAGTTTTTAGTTTAATCATTCTTCTGGACTGCGCAAGAATGTAAGGTGAAACTCTAATTCTCTATTTTCGGATGTAAAATCCGAAAACCTAGTCAAATAGTGATGAAATTGCATGACCTTCTCTCACATCGTAGGTTATTTATCTATAAAATCATATTAATATTGGGGAGAAATTTGCTTAGTAGATCATGCATTAGGAGTTTCCCAAATCCAATAGGTCCATCGAGCTCCAAAAATGACTTAGCCAATACCTCCCATTTACAAGTCCACTCGGGCCGAAATTTGTGGTGTTTGAACCTAAAATCTTATGGATTTGGCTAGCACTCCTCAATTACCCAAGACCATTTGAAGTCTCTTAGCCCAAGAACAACATTTAGTAAAATTGTGTGCTACCTAGGAACATTGTTCCCAGTACCTTAGTCTGACTTTAGTTGGCCTTTTTTAGCATGTTGACCTATGGTGTAAAGCTCCAATTTTGGCCGAAGGAATGGACAGAATCATGATATTATAATTTGTAAGCTACTAGTTGGGCTATCACCTACAGACGGAAGCAGATCTCAACCCTCCGTGGAGGCTTAAGACGGACACGAGGCTTGGTTTTTATAAAATACCTACAAAGTTGGTACTACAATGGCAAATTTCAGATTTAAAGGATTCCTATATGAACACCCCTAGTCGTAACAGAGGTATAACCACACCTATGACTCTAAGCGGTGACTTTAAAACTGTGATGATCACTCCCAACTGTAGAAGAAGCACACCCCTACTACACTTTTGAGGTTGCATGTTGTTGCGTATATCATATTCTTATTGCATAGTTCAAGTAATTGGCTTACGTCTTCTTATTAGTTACATGAAGATGATGTGAGTATTTAAAGAAGGGTCATGGTTACCCGTTTCACATACCTTACATGAGCAATAATTAAAGTGTCAAAGAATTACATAGCATCATCGAGTATTAGAGCATAATACCTGGACTTCACGTAGGTCTTCAAGTGGTGTGATTAGTAAGCTTCTCCACCCATGTTACTCTAACAGACAAACAGTTGCAGCTAAATATGTTTCGTGTACCTGAATTAGCTCCTCGTCATGTTCTAGGAATCTAGGGCTTATATACCTATCAAACGATGGCTAGCCTTGCCCCAAAGTATTATAACTCCTTAGTAAAATATAATAATATAAAGATAAAACATACTATCACAATCATCATAGCATGCATTTGAATCGTACAAGGTTCGCTGTAACGACCCAGCCCAAAGTGCAACATAATGGGCCTAAGTCATTTCTTTAAATTGGTTATCCCAAGTTAAAGATCTATAGTCCATTCCTAATATAAACATGATCTTAGCCCCGGTAGGTATTAGATGTGGGACTAAATTGAGGGATCTCACAATCCACCCACCTTAGGAAATTTTGTCCCTGAAATTCTTACACTTGGCCCGTTACTAGCCCCAGCTCACGACGTTTTTAGTCCGTGACCGGCAGCCTGGCCAACATCCCTACACTTGGCCCGTTACTAGCCCCAGCCCACGACCTTTTGGTCCGTGACCAGCAGCCTAGCCAACGTCCCTAGTCCAACCCACCATCTAATACGGAACCAGTTTGGCTCTGATACTATTTGTAACGACCTGCCATTTTACATAAGACTGCGGGACGATTATTTTAATGAGTTAGACTTATTTGCTTTAATCAAAATTATATAGCATTTAAGTAACACCCGGTCCAGTTAGGGCGGGTCGATTAGTTATATTTTTGAGTAACACCTGGCCAGCTAGGTTCACAATATTGTGTAAAATGGCAGGTCGTTACATTCGCATAGTGAGAGCATATACCCATCATATTATCATCCACAAAATACATGGTCTAAAGCAAACAACATAACATACGGTCCCTACCACCACCATCACTGAGTCGTTTGATCCATGCACCTAGGTTGGCCAACGCCAGGGAACCTCACCTACATATAATTGAAAACCATGTCAGTAATCAAATAAATTTGATTACTGGTCCGAATAACTACCAGTAAAATAGCAAGATGGCAAATGAGTATTCCATTACCCATGAAAACTTAGGAAACTTCAGAATTGCCTCACACTGGGTTGTACGCAAACATACTTAAACAAGTGTAAGCTCGCATGCACGGCTTATATTCATATTCATACATGCAACACTTACGCCCTCACATCTTACATATTTCACCCACTACGGTACTCAAGTGGCAAAAAGAATAGTTAAGTTAGTGATACAAATTCTGAAAATGTGCTGCATTACGCAATACCTCATGTACCGCACTACCTCAGGGTTTGAATGAGTGCTAGTGCGGTTCATACATATCTTCATACTACTTACTCTCTTATTCATGAAATTGGCAAAAATGTGCATATGTATATAATAGATTTAGGGAGGGGCTTTTATCATATATTTTTGGAGCTTTAGTTTAAAAACCAATAAGGGGTCTTACACAATAAAACACCACTGATGTCGTCATACGTCTAAAATAAGCTTAAACACGATACGCAGGGAGTCAAGTAGAGATCAAACAAAGGAGAATCCTACGGACTTGGGTGAGTAGAGATCCGTATTCTAGTCGGTGAGCTCACCTCGATACCAAGTAGGGAGATGGAACCGAATAAGAATCAGGTCACATCGGCCTACAAAATAAGGCAAAGCCTCCACACAAGCTCAACACTTAGCATCACTTATTATCTTAATTAGGTCCTAATTTAAGTGTTCAATCTTATTAGGTAACTTAATTAAGGTTTTGGTTTCATATTCACTTAGTGGGTTTAAATCAATTCTAAGGTTTTTAAAAAAATGGGCTTATGAGATGATTTTTCGGATGGGCATAACAATGTCCAAATTGGCTGAAAGTTTGATATATTTTCCCTTGGACTATAAGGTTCAAAGATAAATTTTACCATGGATGGCCCATCTTCCAATCAAGGGGAACCAGGCCCATTAAATTCAGACCAAAGGTGCTAGAACAGTGTTCTTGGGATGCACACCAATTTTGAAACTATTGGTTCATGAGCTAGAAGACTCCAAATGGGCTTACGCTAGTGGGCCTCATTATCTAACACATTGAGATGGAGCCCTATAAGTTTTAGTCCAAATTTACTATGTAAATGTGCAAAAGTGGGTTTTACAACCTTGGTCACTGGATGGGCTGTTTTTGAAGCTATCTGAACCTTAACAAATTTGAAATTCACAAATAAAATTGGTCACAGATCTACTGATACATAGGGTAAGGTGTGGACCAATTTTTACTGAAATCCAACACCGTTAACCTACTTTAAGGTAATTTACAACTGGAGTGAAAATGTAGAGTTTTTACCTAACATCTTTACACAGTCCTAGTAAACACCTCATAAACATGCCTAGATGATTCTTTAATCATTCCAAAAATTTACATCATTCAAGTAGAAACTTAGTGAAGTATCATATAATTCTCTAAGATTTTATTAGTTTAAAATTTCTGGCTTAAAATATCACACAATCTTAGATTATGCTCATAGTCATAAACACGCAGAAAATACAAGGTGTACTTATGGGTTGTGTTCATGATTATTTAATGATTATATTAGGATTTAAAATTTACCAAGAACTCATAAAATTACCATGAAAAATATGACATGTTGTGTACCAACATATCCTTCAAGGTCAGAGAGTAAATATTGGAGAAAAGAGTGCTTATATCTCAATAAAAGTCTAAGTTGTCACATTTCCTCCCTTTTTACCCTCATACATGCAAATTATATGGCATGACAGGTAGAACACCAAACACAAAAGTTGTCTATCTACATGTTTTGAGTGCAATAAAATAAGAATCATGCAAATATACATCAAAATGGTAAGATATGATTTTTATACTGAAACGGTGCATATCAATGACCTGCATGCATTATAAAAATCATATCTATTTATTTACTTGGCTAAATACAATAAATGGGTACTAAAATTTCTCCTACAATTCAGATATACAAGATAAAAATGTTTTAAAAATAAATTCATGGAATCAGACAAGCAATACACATCAATCAACGAGCAACAGAGGTAGCCCAAACCTAATGGTAACGAGTGAAGACCAAGGGGAGGTCTTTTGAGGCATCCAACCTCAAAGCCTACAACCCATGGATGCTAGGAACGTGGAGGGGGTTGCTTAGAGCTACGAGGGAAAATAAGGCCAAGGAGAGTAGAAGAAAGTGGTTGGAGGTGAGGAGGGAAGGGAAAATGATGAAAAGGTGAGGGAAGGGCTAGATTTTATAGAAAAATGGTGGTTGGTTTACTGATGTCATAGGTATGGATGCCATACCTATAGAGGTATGGGTTGGATCGATAAGGATGTATGGGTTGGGTTAGCTAAAAAGGTATGGGTTGAGCTATCTCAAAACCCAAAAACTTAGAATTTTTTACCCTAAAGCGATCGGGCCCACCTCAGGAATTGCACAACAGTCCCAAAAGGGGTTATGATGGTCTGAATGGTTATCAAACACACGGAAAGCACACAAAGAACATGCGAGGGACACAATCTTAACATCTAATTATATACGATTAAATTGGACCAAACATGAAAAGGCTAGACAACTTACACCATACCATATACGAACCACATCAAGAAGGACCGGACCCTACTAACACGATTCATGCAACAACCGAACCAATAGTAAAAACTCTCGGGTGGACTACCTAGGTTTTACATATGGGCCAGAACTTGATAATTTTATGTCTTAACCCTTAGAGTGTTAGAGCCCATTGGTTCAAATTTTAGGTCATTTGGACACCATTTGGCCCATTCAAAAATTGGTTCATTTAAGTCCATTTGACTAAACCCCAAGTTTGTACTTCTCCACTAAGTGTATATGAAACTCTAAACCTTAATTAAGGTTATTTAATGAGGTTTAACACTCCGATAAGTGAGATAATTAAGATAAGCGAGTTTTTCGAGTCATATATGTGTGGAGGTCTTGCCTCGTTTTGTGTGCCAATGTGATCCGATTGTGATTCGGCTTCATCTTCTTGTTAGATTATGCGATGTGAGCTCACCGATTTAGGACTAAGAGTTGACTAATCAAAGTCATAGGACTCTTCTGCTTCATCTCTGCTTAGTTCCTTAAGTGTTAAGTTTAACCGAGTTTTAGACGTAAGACGGCCTTAACGACATTTTATTGGATCCCTCCGATGCAGGGTCATTTAGCTGAGTTTTCTTTAGTTTAACAAAACTTTAAGGCTGAGATTTGTTGATGGTTTTCGAAAGTTAAATTCTAGAAAATATATTATTCAAGCCCTACCTAAGCCTATTATTACTATAAGAGAGTTTCATTTTACGAATATGAAAGCATTGTACGAGTAACATGAATTGTATTAGTACTCCTTTAAACCGTAAAATAGTTCAATGTATGAAGGTAATGCATAATGCAACACATTTTTTGAAATTTGTGATACTAACCTAATAAACTATTCCGATGTCATCTGAGTACCATGATGGGTGTTATATGAAGGAGGTGATGTTGTAAGTTGTGTATGTAAGTATGTTTTGCTGAGCCTACGTGCTAGTCTGTGTTATCAAAATTATTTTGCTTTAGCCCTATGTGGCTTTTTTGAAGTTTCTAAGTTCTCATGGGTAATAGAATATCTATTTATTAGTCTTGAAATATCATTAGTTATTTCAAACTGGTAATCAAATTAATTTGATTGTTTACGTGTTTTCTATATATATGTAGGTGTATGGATCTCTGTTGGCCAGCTTTGGCGTATAGATCTACGATTCATGGCGGAAGCGATGGTGGGGCCCTATGTTGTATATTTGTGCTATGTATTGAGAATTTGGACTGTATTATTATTAGGCATGAGCCCTGAACTTGTATATTATTTATGACTATGGGTTGGGTGTATGACATGGCTAGCTTGCGTGAGTATGCTTTTGGTGCTATTATTATTATTGTTGTTGGTGGAGGGTATTTAACTTTAGGACAAACGCTAACAATCGTGTGCGGGGTGTGTGAGCCTCAAAGTCCCTGAACACAATGATGAAAAATATAAGCTACTTGAAACTTATTTGGTTGCAGTTGTATGTGACTCTTAGAGAAACGTGGACTATAGGAGCTTGCAGTTCATACCACGAGAAGAATATACATGAAGACCGAGTGGTAGGGTCTAATGCCCTGGCACGCGTTGTTGCCTCTACCTTTTAATTCTTCTCTCTTGTGGGGTATGTAGAATAGGTAACCACGACCCGGTATATACTTTACCTCAATTCATCAACATAAAGTAATAAAATACCTAATCTAAATCACCAAAACTAAGTATAAGAACCGGATCATGCATCAACATCTTTCAAGCATCAACATCTTTCAAGAACCCAATCTCTTACCTGTATTGTGGGTGTTGCCTTTGTGTAGCTTGGAGTAATTATTGCATATGAAAGTCATCCTCTTAGTTGCACGGGCGATGTTGCCCTCTTTTGTGGCTCGGAGTACTCATTCAAAAGCCATAAGTATCCAACATAATTGTATGAAAATTTCGCAAGTATCCTTGTTAAGCCTCCTTGAGTTGCTTCTATAAAGATTTTACTATAGTAGTCCAAGGTTCATTCGTGGGGCCGAACTGGGGTGTTAAAATATGCCCTCTATCCCTCTAGGTTACAAGGACAATAAGAACTTGAACATCTGTCAACATGTATAATTTTAATAGTAACAATATTACGTCAATAACTATAGCAATAGAAATTGTAGCGATAACTGATATAATGACAATGTTTAAATATGTCTTTTTAGATAACTTAAGAATTAGGCTTTTTCTTTAAAAAATTGATTATTTCGACTTGTCTAATTTTGTAAATAAGACAACAGCTTATGTAAAACCCCAGCTTCGGCTTAGGGTTTTACCAACTTGTTGCCCTTTCCAGTTCAGGCCAGTCTCAAGTCAGTCTGGAGTCGGTTCAAGTTAACCAGCTTTCAAACCATAAGTATGAGGCCCAGAAGACCGTATAGCGTGTTATGGTGGCTGAGTATGCCCACTCCTTTAGTTATGTTATAGTAGTGCATGAGTTATCAGCGTATACATATGGTATATAGATTTTTTTAATTATGTTAGCCGAGGGTTTGAGGGATAGATCTAGATTGGTGCAGTGTTTAGTATCCGGTCGGGCTTTTTCAGGGTACCTCATTGTGCATGCATCATAGGGATTTCAAAGTACTGGATTGCTCTTGTGGGCTCATTTTCATTTGAGTCTCAGATTTTCATCCGATGGAAATTAGGGTTTCAAAGCTTATTGAGCTTTCTTGCCTCGATTTCCGTCCACAGAGCCAATTTTAAGCTTAAGTGAGTTTTGACTTTTGTCGGTCCCGATACGAGCTTTTCGTGTGTGTGTGTGTGTGTGTGTGTGTGTGTGTGTGTGTGTGTGTGTGTGTGTGTGTGTGTGTGTGTGTGTGTGTGTATTGAACATACCGTAGGTGGACTCCCACGAGTGGCAAAGCATTTGGATCATCCCACGTGGCAAGAACTAGACAGTCCCCAGTTTTCACCCACCCATTTTTCAAAAAACTTTTTCCCACATTTTGGAGTTTTTCCACCACCTAGCACCGCTTGCACTTCGGCTCACCGCTAGCGAGTCTCTGGCCAAACCCCAACCACTGGACCGGCACCACCATGACCTCCTCACATCCTGCTATTGACCTATACCTGTCACCACCATTGGCACCACCACAGTCACCACCAGTGACTGCTTTTGTCTGCCACTTTTGCACTGTCGTCGCCATCGTTAAAACCATTTTACAACACCAGCAAGCCACTTCCGACTGATCACACTACCTACATGGCTTCACCTCAACAAGACCGAACTTTTAAGTCCACCCACAACCCCCCCGTGGTCACGATTAACACTAGCGACATCACCATACCTGGTGGTGATTCTGTTGATTTCTGACAGCTTTTTAGCCAACCAACGGCTGAGCTTCGCCAATCACCACTGTCATCACCTCAGTCTCGACATCCTCTGTTGATCGTGACCAGCATTAGCCCCTTTGGCGCCACCATTGGCG